>VDFB02068043.1:0-40753 GCA_007258455.2 Sequoia sempervirens | reverse complement strand
CTTGATCAAAGTATTATGTGCGCTAAGATTGCAAGAAAGTTTGCACATTCAACTCCAAGGTTTTGAAATACTTAGAATACCCTCAGTTGGTTTGATGTGAATTGTTGTTTTCACGAGGGGACTTACACAATTGTTCAGGTTTCTTGCAGTTAACAGTAGATGGGTGATTTGAAGGGGATTTATGCAATGCGGATGATTTGGCAATAAGTATGTTTTCCTAAAGCTAACCAGAAATGTGCGGAAAGTAAATGAGTATAGGGCCTAAGAAACTTGTTTTCTATTCTAAATGCAAGATATGTGGAGCTTGATTTCAGTAGACTTCGACCGAATTTCACCTAGCCTCACGTCGGATAGCTTCAGCAAAATTAGTGCAATCTTCAAAGGGATAGCAAAAGATATTCAAATTATAATTTAACACACATATACCATCAGGACGATGCATATAAGTATACAAATCACAATCGAAGTTAAACTCAAGATAATCTCCAGTGGACCATGCAAGGCGAACTTATCATCAACAAGCTGCTAGTGGTATGGAATGAAATGAAGCTACCTCAATAAAACACCACACATCCAAAGTAAACTACTTGCATGAAATGAAAATTATACTACTTTATGCTACTTGGATCCAAAAGGATGAAGAGACCTTGCTAGCTATCCATGACAAAAACGAATTCCACCATCAATGAAAAGATCTATTATCATGAAAGTTTTACACAACAATCTCCACAAAATTTTTCAACGGGAAAACTTTCTTTCTTCTCCACACTATGCTAAACTATCAAGCAAAATGTCTACTCTGCTCTACTCTCTAGTCTGATCTCCAAATCTAATGCTAGTCTAATGTATTACAAATGAGGGGGACTCCCCCTTTTATAGGTAGCCCAGTCCAATGGACGGCTAAGATTACAATCAAAAGAGTGGCTAAGATTAAGCCACCTCAGCCCTAACCCTAAAAACTACCAGAATGGGGAGTGGTGCAATAAATGAGCAAAGATTCCCACTCACTCCCAAAAATAGTAAAGGCAATTAATGCCCACAATCAGTCCTCTAGAAGATCATCATCCAGTAGTGCATTCCCGTTCTCCTTCTCCCTGGTTGCAAACTCAATGAACCTATCAAGTACAACCTCAACCTCCCGAACTGAAATAGGTGGAATGCAATCAAGCTGGAACTCTAACACCGTGACTGATGGCTCATGCCTTGCACAAGATTTTCTCCAACCAACCAAGGAATCCTATGTGCTCTGGATCAAGGTGGAGAAAGAAGAAGTGTTCTCAAAATCATCTTGTACAAAGGTCTTCACCTCTAAAAAGAAAGGCACCAACCTACCCCTCAAATTATTAATATTCACCTCATCTGGATTCAACCACCTAGCAAATATGGCCTCAAAAGTATTCTGGACTCCATCAATGATATTGGCCATAGCCTTCTGTATTCTAGTTGAATCTGCCTGTGCTGCGTCGAAGAAACCACATCCCATGATTGCTGAAGAATACCATCTAGAAAAGTCATACTTGTCATTCTCCTGAATGACCCCTCCATAAATCAGCAATCACAAAGGAACATGCCTCAATGCCTCAGGACGCTGAATTACTTTGCTCTGATAAACAGAAGCATCTCCCCAAGCCTGATCAACTGCCTCCATTCGTGCCAAAATACTAGAAGCCTGCTGAAAAGCAAGAGCAAGGTCTTCCATGAACTTCTCTCTCAACACGAACTCCCGTGACCCACTTGTCGGCCTCCTGTGCCATCTTCCCTAACTCCAACAAGCCACTGATTGACTCTCTAGGTATCTTTGTTGGAAGCTCTATCACTAGAAACTCCTGCCCATGAGAACGAGACAACTGTTGCACATATCCAATCAAAGCCTTGTGCTCTCGTTTCAACTTCTTGTACTTTCCTTCCTTCTTGAATAATTTGTCCTTGAGGGCAAGGTAGGAGTTATCACATTCTTCTACAACCTGTGCACCTGTGGGGCGTCCTAACTCCAAAGTTGTGACCACGTAATTTTCTGGTACTGCTTCATCTCGGTCACAATCAACCTATGGCACGACTACATGAAGGGTACAGGAACCATCCTCATCAATTGATATCTTTGAAAACTTTCGTGCTTTCTTCTTCTGTGGAGGTGCATTGATCCTGTTCAAAAACTCTTCCATTTCAACCGCTGGATCAATCTCTTCGCTAGGGCTTCTTCTCATCCTATCCATGAGCCAATCAGGTACTGTATACTGTATGTCAAATGGTTGTTGCTCTTGTGCCTCTACTTCTCAAACCTGTTCAACTTCTACATCGTTCTAGTGAGGTTCATCGTCCTCAAGTGGCTGAGTATCTCCTGAGACTATATCATCATCATCCTCCAAAGTCGTCTCTAATTCCTGCTGAAACTAAGGGTCAGTAGTAGTCCCCTCATCATCTTGCTGATCAACTCTAGCAGGTGCATTGATGCTCTGGCCAACTGATTCTCTTTGTGGTGGCTGATTATTCTCCTGTACTGCTTGCACCTGATTCAATGCATTTCTTTGATCAGCAAATAAAGAAACCTCTTGTATACTTGGAGAACGTGTCTCCAATGGTGCGGGTGATTCAACTACAACTCTTGGAGGCTCCAGCTGAACGGGCTCCTACCAAGCTGGCTCCTTCCTTCTGGATTCTGAACCTCGTGTGATTTGTTTCTTCCTGCCGATGGTGGGTGTCCTGTGATCTCCCATCAAATTGTAAGTCAAAGCAATCGACCTACTCTTCAACCTGCTCACACGCCTATCAACCCATGCTCTGGTAAATGTCAGGATCGGAATAGAAAGTGTATCCAAGTCAGCAACCTCTAGTTCTGACCAATCCGGGAGTGGAAGTGGAGTATCTCTTACTGCTGCATAATCTGGATGGACAATGTCCATATCCTCATTCACCTGGTCTAGAACCAGAACAACTTCACACTCCCTGATCATGTTAATTGGCAACCGAGAGAACATTCTTTTCCTGACTTCAACCTCATCTGATGTATCAGCCAAATAATCCTCAATATTTGCCTTGTGTTTAAACTCCTCTGACAGTACCCATTTGATGTTGTTATGCGGATCATAGTGCTGTCGACTGGTGTGATATGAAAAGTGATAGAATTGAAACTCACTCTCAGCTTCTCTAGCTACCTGTAATGAAAGACACACTTCATCTGAATTGCCCATGACAATTGGGAAGTCAACACCTCCCTTCTTTTTCTTCTAAATCTTATCGTAAGCAACCAATTGCCTAGATATCTCTAACATTAAAATTCTATTGGTTGGGTACTTAGGCAACCTATACAGGTATGATGAAAAACCTTGCAGCCTTATGTAAGAAAACTTTGGAAAATGTATAAACCAGCACCCATACCTCTCAATCAATTCCTGGGCTTCTCTCAAAATCATGTGATGCATCCACTCCTGAAGCAATCTTGTGATGTGCATGGTGAAGGCGTCATTGACACGCTTGTAATAGGTGGTACTTGTCAAATGCAACTGCAGACAAGCCTCATGAATTTTAAACTGGTGAGAGCCACAACCAATAGGCTCCTTGTATGAAATTCCTCTATACCTCGTCATACGGGCCAGCATGTAGATGATGTAAGAGCTCATATAGAACATCTTCGTTCTTCTCAGGCTTAGGAGTTGCTCATGCAAATTGTCATTGATCACCTCAGCCCAATTGACGTAGTCTTTCCCTTCCAGCACGAGGTTGATGTAGTAGAACATCCATGGCTCAAAAATAAATGACTGCGGGCAGCCTCCAACTCGACTCAGCATCATAATGAGATCACAATATTCCTGCTTCAAGTCATCTGCTATGATTTGCCTCGACAGCTTCGTACGAGAAGGCTTGGGATTGCTCATCCAGTGAGTATTGATCGTCTTCGTGCATCTCTCAAATGCAGAAGCATACATTCGCTCAGCTCACTCTCTGGACTTTTCAATCATATCCCTGTGCACTGGAATTCCAAAGGCCTCACCAATGGCAGCAGGAGTGAGGTTGGCGAGCACCTGTCCATCTGGTGACATGATTGACCTGTGATCTTTCTCATAACAGTTGGCGAACTCCATCATCAGCTCCGAACACTGAATGGCGAGAGGGAAGCCAGTAGCTGCATATAATTCGTTTCGAACAATGTTGTGCGAAGTGGTCGAAGGTCGATGACTACCAATCCCCAGCATTTTGTTCTTGAAAGTTTCTAGGTTGACGGAGCCCAAGTTCGTATCAGCCAGCTTGCCCAATTTTGAAGTAAACTTTGACTCCAGCATAAATGTCTTGCTCGGCTTCTTTATAACTGCTTGCTTGGATGCACCATTGTTGTCTTTGCCAGTCGCCCTTGCCTCAGCCATCTGCAGGACAATAAACATTCATCAGCAAATTAACTTAGAAAAATAAATAAAATACTTTGCAGGGCTGCCAGTCGACTTCAAGAAGTTGCACTATCATTTCTCGTTTGCAAACCTCAACTTCTTCTTCAACAAATTTGAGCTTCAATCACTTAGAAAATTTCTAAACAAGCTTTAGCAACTTCACTTCACACTCAACAACTTCAAATCAGCAAGTTCGCACTTTCAACAAATTTCAGACTTAGTAGGTGCGCACCTCCTAAGCAACTTCAGATTTTAGTAACCTCACTCTTTGAAAATTCGTACTCCTTCAGCAATCATTTACTTCAGATTTGAACTTCAGCAAAAAATTCAAGTCGTCCTTCTCAGCTTCAAATCGAGTCTCAGCAACACTTCAGCCTCAGCAAAATTTCGAACTTCTCAAGCTTCAAAAATTCGAACTTTTCAACACTTGCAGCCTTAGCAACTTTCAGCTTCACACTCAACTCAGCTTCAGCCTTATAACAAAATTGAATTCTCTCAACTAGTGAGGAGAACTGAAAAACTTCTCAACTCTTATAGCAAATCGATTTCTAGAAGAGGCTAAGTTTAGCCAGTGAATTAAATTTCCACTACTTCATTTGAATTTCCCTCTCTAGCATTTTCGACACTTGTCTGAGAATCTCAACCTTTTAGAAGTTCAACTTTGACTGCCACATTTCAAATTCACTTTCGAAAATTTTAATTTAAATTCATCTTTTAATTCACCAGCTGGAGCTTTGTCACTTGAATTCGAATTTTACTTCTCTTCGGCTCTGGAAAATTCATCTGCGAAGAACTCAATCAAAATTATCTAGGCAACTCATTTCGAATTCATTGTTCGAAGCATTTTCCTTTCAAAAATCATTTTATTCAAATTTGCCTTAGAAGATTTTAAATTTCACAACTTGAGCACCGATCAAATTCCTCATGCTAAAGGCCTCGGCGAAGTGCGGAAGACATGGAAATCCATCCCTCATCACAAACGTCCAGTACCCAGAAATTTTTTTTCTCTAAAACGTGATGAATCCATGGGTACACAACGAACGGGTTCATTTAATTTTTAAAATTTTAAACCTTAGAAAAATATTATTCAATCAATTTCAATCCCGTTCTTCACATCTCTGCGAACATCCTGTTGCTCTGACTTGAGAAATTTTTAAATTCATCCTACAATGCCAATATCCTAACTTTGTCACTGGAAAATTTGCCCGTGCTCCAAGAAGAATTTTCATCACCTCCAATTCTAGGTGTATTTTCTAAGGAAGAAAATGCTTTGCCTTGGAAAAAAAAAAAAAAAAATTTGAATCACTTTGAAAATTATGCCTTGGAAAATTTTATTCAACTTCATCCATCTTACCTGCAAGAAAAATTATCAACTTCACTTGGAAAATTTTCATGAGGGCGCCTAGCATATTTTATTTTTACTCACCACCTTGCATTTTATTTTCCATAAAATTTCCAACGCCTTAGCAATATTCATCAACACCTTGGGCGCATATCTGACTTGGTGAAGGATATTCATCTGTTTTTGAAAAAAAATCTTCAACACTTAGCACTTTCAACGCTTTACTACCTTGTTTTCACTTCACCACCCTAGGCGCATAGCATACTTGGTGAAGGATAAAACCACGCCTAGCATTTTATTCACCCTACATTCACTTTTACTCTCTTCAACTTGGGCGCATTTTGGCATGCATGAAGGATGACTCTTGGACTTCCCCGTTTTTGTCTTCACTTGGCCCCATTTGGGCACATTTAGGCATGTAAGGAGGACGAACTTTGTTGACTTGTTGACTTGCCATCCTTCTTGGGCGCATTTAGGCATATGCGGTGGATGAAACTTACGACGCCTTGCATGTGACTCTACAACTTCTTTGTTTTGTCCTTACATGACCTCTTTTGGGCGCATTTTGCATAGGGAGAAGGATAAACTTTGTTGACTTCCTTTGACTTCTTTCCTTTTGGGCACATTTCCACCTATGTGCAGGATGGGCGCATTTAGGGGGTGGTGGAGGATAACTTCAACACTTAGAAAAAAAATTTGCTATCAACTCCCAAGGTGGGCGCATTTTGTTGTGTGTAGGACGAACTTCTTTGACTTTCCTTGACTTTATCAATCTTACTCTTGTATGGGCGTATTTGGAGGGGTGAGGAGGACGAATTTTTAACTTAGCCATTTTTAAACATCCAAACTCTCAAGGTGGGCACATTTTAGCATAGCTACAGGATGAAGTTCTTTGACTTTCCTTGACTTTCCAAGCATGGGTGCATTTTAGCCAATGAGGTGGACGAAGTTTCATACTTGGAATTTTCTCCATGCTTCTTCACCAATCTGGGCGCATTTTTAGGTAGCTACAGGATGAAGTTCCAGACTTAGTCACTTTTTCCTCGTTTTCGCCAGCTTCTTTGTGCCTTACTATTTATAGTAAGTCTCCTGATTCTTGCATCTCTGAAGCTCAGAACGATTTGAAATTTCAAACACTGCATTCTCACGACCTTGTTACCCTGTTGACACTGCTATTTTTAGCCCATTTCTGAAGGTGATTTGCTATAAATAGTAACTGCTTATTTCTAATACCTCCACAACTCTGTTTGACTTGAAATTTGAATGGGGTGCTCCTCACCACGTGACCTGCCTGCTGACATCGGCGCATGCAACTAATTTGCTATTTTTAGCCTATTTCCAAAATGACTTACTATAAATAGTAAGTGCTTCATTTGCCTTCAAATTTTACCAGCAGATACCCTGAAGGATGCTGATCGTGGTGGTTTACATTGGTTTTTGAAAATTCTAACTTTTTATCCCTCTTTTTAGGTCCCAAAGCTAGAAACCCTAATTTTTTCTGCATGCATATCAAATGATCTCCGTTTGTTCTCGTTTCTGTTGCAGAGCGATCAGCTCGTGATTCTGAAGTGTTGGGAGATGGTTGTTGGGAAGCACCTGCTAAAAATAGTAAGTTCCTTACTAAGTGACCATCTCCATTTGCATGTCACATCACTGCGAAGCTCTCGAAAAACCCATAAGGAATATGTCGACATGCAAAAGAAACCCTAACATGCAAACCCTAAAAATAGCCTCGGAAGACTGAACTCTAAAAGTTGTTATCTCACTTTGCATGTTACACCATCGCGAAGGTCTCGAAAAACCCAGAAGGAATATGCAAACATGCGTTGAAAAATTCTTCGTTTAAGCCTTGAAATCTACCCCGGAAGTTGAACTGCTAAAAATAGTAAGTTGTCTATTTCAGCTCAAATTTCGCACGCGACCAGCTTGATGTGTTCTGAATGCAGTGTGACTATTGGAATTTCAAGAATGCTGAGAAAATACCTCGAATTGCATACTTACTAAAAACAGTAAGTACCCAGAATTTGATGAAAATTTGCTAAGAGCCTGCTAGAAGCATACTAACAGTAATGTTAGTCTTTACTTTCAATTTATCCACTTTGTTCAACCTCAAATTGGCAAGGAAGTTCAAAACCCTAATTTGTAGACTTGGCCAAATTCACGTTTAAGCTCAATGACGAGCACAATCCCTGGAAAGGCAAACATCAGAAAAGAGACAGAGACAGAGACAGAGACAGAGACAGAGAGAGATAGAGAGAGAACCAAAGCCAAAAGACCAGAATGGAGCAAAAATTAGGGGTCCCCATCTGGAATGGGGCAATGTGTGAAAAGGTCACAACAGGAAGGAAATTATCTAAGCATAGTATATGAACGGTCAAGATCCAAACCGAGCTTGTAGAATTGTATGTGAATAGAATGACCTTCACTCGATTATACTAAGTGAGAACACTTTGGCCAAAGTAGTGTAAGTGCCACTATTTACACTGTCAAATTCACTATGATCTAGATGTATGCATGCTAGTTCCATATTGTGGGATTACAAGTTCTAGATATGTAGGACACAACACTAAGCTCAAATAGGCTATTGATATGAGGTTTACCAACCAATCTCTTCGTTGAAGGGTAGGGCCACCTATCATTGATAGATGTGTGGGGGATCACATATGAGTCTATGGTTGGTGGAAAAGCGCTTGAGTGAGGCTTCTCCTCACGAATTGGCGGCCAAGGTTTGCGGATGTGTATGCCAATATTGGGGACAATTAGAGTTTTTGCACCAAAGAACAAGGACATTCAAAATGTATGCACTGATGCGGGGACATTGGGTCCAGTTGTATAGCTTTTGCCAAACGAAGATCAAAGGAGTTATGTACATATCAAGTACCCATTTATATGGAAGGATGTAATCATGAATGTTAAACTTGAGTTCATTCAATATGATATCTATGTATTTGGAAGATTTGTGAAATTACTATGAAATGCAATGAAAGTTTGGAAATAGTGTTGTTTCAATTATGCATGTAATTTACTTAATGGGAAGAAATTTTTTTATTGTTATGTTATGACATCATGTTTAATTCACTTAACGTGAAATTTTAAAAAATTATTGAGTAGAACATCAGGGTTGTTATATGTGGTATCAGAGCTACCAAGTTCAACACTGGAACCTATGAGCTCATTACATAAGTGTTACGCAAACCTTATTAGAGATAATGGGTGAAATTTTCTTACGCCAAGATGGCAAGAGAAAAGAAAATGGGGAAATAAAAAAGGAAGAAAAGATTTCTGGAAACTTGTTTAAGTTGGACTAGTTAAGAGATGTCCCTGGAGTTAAGAACTCCTAAACCAATGACATTATTATTCCCCTTCAAATTGCAAAAGATTATGCAATTGGGTTATGTAGGAAGGTTAGGAAGAATAACCAATATATACCTTCATCCTACAAAATAGAAATAAAACTCTAAGGGATAGAGAGGATTGAGAGAATCTCCCTTATTAGTAGTTACCTTTAGTTGCATAGAAAGGAAAGGATTCTTGGATTTAGTAAGAATACTACGAATCGAATATATTTATCCTATGGGTTGAAATATATATATATATAGGAAGGTAAATAGTGCTATATATATTTAAATGGCGCAATGATAAAGAGGGTGAAAGGCTTATCAAAAGCCAAAGTTAGATACTAAACTTGTTGCGCATAGGCAAAGTAATGAAGGCGGAAAATAAAAGGATATAGGTCAATTTTAATGCATAGAAGGAATCAATTGGAGGTCAACTATAATGCATACATGGGTCGATGATACTTAGTGTATCAACCTACAAAGTTATTGCATACATCACATGTATGTATTGAGATAACATAATATGTAAACGCTAATCAAAAGCATAGTATGTTGCACATGGTGTGTAGAGAAAGGATTAATAAAGCCATATGTGATAGTTAGGAGTAGGAAACCACATGAATATAAACATAAGGAAGATGTCGTGTGAGTTGAGTAAAGCAATAAAAGCACGCACTATATAGAAAATTCTATCAGGGATACTTTGACTGATTCATAATTCATGCAAAGGTTGAATGAAAAGGAAAATGAAGGGCAATTCACACGATTGTGTTAAATGCATTATCTTAGACCGAGTCTTTGTGCCACCTTTATGCTAAGTCGAGTGAGTAGGTTGTGCATGGCAATTGTTGTCAATATCCATGACTAAACTTAAGGATGTGAGGTCTCATTGTTGTTGTATAAATAGTAGAGCAAACTCATTTGTCCAGGACACATTCTACTAGCATTTCACTCAGCATTATTGTCAGTTTACTTAGTTATATTTAAGAGAGAGTTTTGTTATAGTTGAGAAAGAATAGTATTTGAGTGAATTATTTAATCAACTTGAGTAATAGAGGTCTATTGTGACGTCTCTTGAGAAGTTACATTTAAGCTAGTTGTTTCAAAGAGCTACCTTGCAGTCAATTGATTGGATAAGCGAAAATAGGCATGAGAATATTTCTTCTTTACTGTTTTGGTTTTGAAAGATTGTTCTCCATGATTGCTTTCAATTGTCTATTACGAGTACTTGCATTTACGAAAAGTAGTTTTGCTTGTAAAGGAATTGGAAGCTTCTATCATTGTTTTATGATGTGCTTGTATGTACTCCAAAATAGGAGATTGGTGTTAATCATAAATATTATATACTAGATATGATTGAACATGAGTAGCTTATGTGTTACTCTTGGCTAGGTTATTGATTTAACTAGGATAGGTAGTGTCTACTCCTAGGATTGTTGATCCTAAAGTTGGGGATGGAATATTGAGTTTGAGACTCGCCCATGTGGATTTGTAAATCACTCGAGTTTATGGAATTCTATATGTATGGAAACATAGGTGTGATTACCTAATGAGTTAAAGTAGCTACTTGGTTAATTACTTTACACTCTTGAAATGAAGTCACATTGTTGACAAGACTCTACTTTGAATAGCTCTTTAATTAAAAGGGTTTTACTCTCAAAGGGAAGAATCTATTACTATGTTACTGCTTTGATTGAGGTCAATCATTGATGTGGCTATTCTCTTGATGAGAACCACTTATTATCATGATATAATACTGATTAGAGTCGGTCATTTACAATTAATTGGTCTATGAATAAAAGAAGCTTGTATAGCTACTCTCTAGATTATACAATTATACCTGGAACTAGATTGTCTTTTATATTGAGTGGCTTGTCTATGTAAAGTTAACTCGTGGACTAGGAAAGCTTATACCAAGGATGGGAATATCCATAGGATATCATAAGAGTTTTTGGAAAGAAAAATAGGTTATAACTGAGGTTAAGGATTACCTAGGAAGGAAATTACCTAAGCATAGTATATGAACGATCAAGATCCAAACCGAGCTTGTAGAAGTGTATGTGAATGGAATGACCTTCACTCGATTATATTGAGTGAGAAAACTTTGGCCAAAGTAGTGTAAGTGCCACTGTTTACACTGTTAAATTCACCGTGATCCAAATGTATGTATGCTAGTTCTAGATTGTGGGATTACAAGTTCTAGACATGTAGGACACAACACTAAGCTCATATAGGCTATTGATATGAGGTTTACCAACCAATCTCTTCATCCAAGGGTAGGGCCATCTATCATTGATAGATGTGCGTGGGACCGCTTATGAATTTGTGGTTGGCAGAAAAGCACTTGAGTGATGCTTCTCCTCACCAGTTGGCGGCCAAGGTTTGTGGATGTGTATGCCAATATCGGGGACAACTAGTGTTTTTGCACCAGCGAGCATGAACATTCAAAATGTATGCACCGATGCAAGGACATCGAGACCAGTCATATAACTTTTCCCAGACGAAGCTCAGAGGAGCTATGTACATATCATGTACCCGTTTACATGGAAGGATGTAATCATGAATGTTAAAGTTCATTCAATATGGTATCTATGTATTTGGAAGATTTGTGAAATTACTATGAAATGCAATGAAAGTTTGGAAAGTGTTGTTTCAAATTCATCACAGGCAACAAAGAATTGCATAGAGAAGGTGAATGGGTGCGAAGACTTAGAGAGGGAATGAAACGCAGAATGATGAAGATGAAGGGCACGGGTGGGTTGTGAATTAATGAAAGGAAGGAAGCACAACATTTGGAAGATGTAGAGGTTGCATCAAATGAAATGGAAGCCATAAGTGGTAGAGGTGGGCCATTCAATTGCTAAAATTAAAGTTGATTCCAATAGGAATTACCAAGAAATTGTCACTGGTTGTGACATTACGTAGGAAGAAGGAAAGGCCGAGAAAATTCAGGTTTGGAGTATGAAGAATAAGGAGTAGATTGGATGAAGTGCTTAAAGAGCAGAGGTCGACTTGAGATAATGTGGGCGAGCAGAGGAAGGTGAAAGTGGGGAACAAGCATTGCCAGTAAAGAGAACATAGAGTGTTGAAATCGTGTCTTGAGTTTTTTGTAATGTTTTGCAATTTGAACTTGATCAATTCAATTCAAAAAATTATTTTATGTCAGTGTAAATGATTTGTTTGATTTGAGTATATGGTTGGGCAATGAGGGAATCAATTAAAATTGACACCAATTATTGTGAATTTTATGAAGTCGTAATATAAATTTTATGGGTTGAGTGAGAGCTTTGAGTTTTGTCTCTTCATCATATTTTAACACTAACCCCAACTCTAACCCTAAGGTCCTAACTCTAGCCCTAATTATAACCATGTTTTTAAACCTAACTCCAAGTTATCAACCCTAATTCTAAGTCTAACTCTTAAGTTGCTAACCCTAATTGTAATTATAACTCTAAGTTGCTAACCCTAATTCTAGTCTAACCCTAACCCTACCTGTTATCCTAATTCTACTTGTAACATTAATTCCAACCTCGATTAAAACATTTAGTTACCCTAATTGTAACCTTATCTCTAACCCTAATTATAACCCTAACCATAAATCTAAATGTAACCCTAACCCTAACTCTAAACCCAACCCTAACCCTAATTGTAAGTGTAACTCTAATTCTAACCCCAACCCCAATTCTAATTATGAGCCTAATAATAACACATTCTAACACATATTGTAATCATAACCTTAATTCTAACTCTAAGCCAACTACTAACCCTAACCCTAACCCTAATTATAATTATATTATAACCCTATTGGTAACCCTAACCTAAATTCTAATTATAACCCTAATCTTTAACCCTAATTCCAACTCGAACGTTTTTATAATCATAATTATATTCTAACCTAAACCTAACCTGATTATATCCCTAATTCTAAACATGGCCCTAACTCTAACCCTAACTCTAACCCTAATTCTAACCCTAACCCTAACCCTGTATCCAATCCTAATTTTAACCCTAACCCTATGTATAATCCTAATTCTAATCCCAACCCTACCCATAATTTTGACCTAACTCTAATCCTTATTTTAACACTAACCCAACTCTAACCCTAAGGTCCTAACTCTAGCCCTAATTCTAACCATGTTTTTAACCTAACTCTAAGTATTAGTGATAATAGATTTCCCACAATCAATGAAGATTATTGCTAAATGTTTCTGGATTAGATTGTGTTTGTCATTTTTGCATCAAAGTTTCAGATCACACTCTGTGATTCATCATCAGAATATTAGAGAGCATAAGGAATAAAATGAGAAGATGTAGACCAAGAAATGAACAAAAGGGGAAGAAAGAAGGGAGGTAGAAAGGAAGGCACAAGAACCAAGGTAAGGGTAGAAAGAAATAAACATCAAAAAAGGACAAAGGAGAAATAATTAAAAGAAAATTAAAAATAAAAATAAAACCAAAGCAACAATTAATAAATATATAAATAATATTAGTATATTTATCAGTAAATAAATAATATTCAAGTAAATAAACACAAAAGAGAGAATAATACAAAGAGACAAAAACATAAATAAAACAAGTGAGGCAAGCGTCGAGTTCCTACCGGAGAGCATGATACATTTTAATTTAGAGGAGAAAGCAGATAAAAAAGTAGTGACCATTCTTGTCATGCAATTAAAGAATTTGTGTGAAAGGGTGCAAAAATCTTGTTTCAAGCTCAAGAATCTAATTGCTCTAAATGCCATTGGATCTATTCTTACTCTAGTACTATGAATTTCATGATAGGCATTTGAAATTAAGGTTAAATGTAATGTATGAACTATGAACCACCATGCTCAAATTGCAAAAGGGGGCATACAAAAATGTTAATTTAAAAGTTAATATTTTAGAACAAACAAATTGATTCAGTGCTTTTGAAAAATGTCTTGAACAATGTCTGCAACCTAAATTGTCGTAGTTCAATGCCTTAAGCCATAAGTTATTGACATTTATCTCAAATGAATATCACGAAAAGTTTCAACTACTTCTATAGTTTATCATGAAAGACTTTTGCCAATGTCAAGAAATAAATAGCAAAGAACGTGACACTGGAAAAAAGTAGATTGTGGACATGCACAATAAATAAATGTAAGATAGTAAAATTCAACAGCCCTCAAATCAAGCAAAAGACCTGATTTTAATACCTATATTTTTAGGGAATACATAGCTAACGAGTTTCATTTCCTCAGTATTAAATGTCAATTATATCTTAATATAAACTAGCACTTGCATCAATGAGGTGCAATACTTACGCCAATAGGTTGACATGTCCAACTTACACGATGAGGCAGAATCGACCTTGCACCGGCATTTGAATTCACCGAGGAAAGTAACATGAACTGTCACGGATGGAAGAAATGAAGTAGTTGTGTAAGTGTGAAGATCAAAGTTGAAACAGTGGTGCAGCCGACCAGTCACTTTACGTGCTCAACCCACTCAGAATTCAAGAAACCCACATTATTGCTAATTGAATACACATCCTCAAGTGATATACCCTCTTCAACATGCATCAACATAATGGAGAGTTCAAAATTCTAGGCTAATTTGGACAAGTCAAAGATGGCTGTTACATGTTAACCCCCCATCTATCATAGGTGCTCTTACCCATTCCCAATGTTGTCATATGTAACCCCCATATTGAAAGAGGTAACATAACCCATTATTAACTTACATACAAGTCACAAAAGATCTCCAAGATTCCCACCAACTGGGGCATCCCAAATTACATGAGAAATGTTTTTAAAAATGCTTCAAATGAAATCCTAGAGATTTTCTAAACCATAGGAGTCTAAGGTAAGGCCTTATTCACAAGTATAAAAAGAGAACAATTTTTTAATGATGCAAGATTGCACTACCACTGGGATACACCTACATCATAGGGGTAAATGTAAATATGTAAAGTCCTTTAAATCATTTGAGAAGGTGCAAGGGTGCTTTCTCAATGTAAAATAGGTAAATATAATATGTTTCACACCATAAATACAAAATGTGCGCCCAAGATCAAAGACCATGTAAAAATGGATGAACACATGAATATTACAACTTTCATGTAATATTTGACTCTGCTATGCATGCATGTGATCATGTTGAATGGTTAGAGACCAAGGTAAAATGTAAAGATGTAATGTCCTATAAATCAGATTGCTAGGTGAAGGAGTGCTTTCAAACAACGGAAGGAGAATGTAAAGATGTAAATTAAGAGATAAGAGTCCGCAACGATTAAGAGGTAAGAATCCCCAAGCAAGCTGGTTCATCCTGGTACTTAAACACATCAGTATCACAATTTTTTTTGGAGCAAGAACATTAATTTTCCTAAAAGGCTATTATTGGAGATATTAGAGTTTACCATTAATTTTAGTGCGTCACATCTATTACACATTTATTGCCTTCTTTATATAGAATTTTTCTCACTACAAAAATGCATTGAAGAAGGGAATATTGCACATATGGAGTCATCACAACATGTGTGGCCATTAACTCGTGTATAGAATGTGCTGCAGTATCATAATATTGTCATGATACATTCTGCAAGCCTAAAGAGAGACAATTTAATTTTAGGCTTAAAACTGTTATTCTGGTTTATTAAAATGAGAAGCAACCACCTGTTTTCTACCATCTAATCATCTCCTATGTTGAAAGATTTGTCTACCAATTTTATTTTCTTTACTGGCTTATTAGAATGAGAAAGTGACCACCTGTTCTCAACCATCTAATGATATCCTTTGCTGAAAGGTTTTTATACCCATTTTCTTTTCTAGTGAAACCAAGAGACACATCTCCAAACAGCTGAGACAGAGACATATCTCTGAAACATAAGATTGTTACCAAGACATCTCTTAATACCTAGACTTTGAATTCTTAGGTTTCCAACATCTCCCTACCTGTTTTCTATCATCTAATCATCTCCTATGTTGAAAGACTTGTCTACCAATTTTATTGTTTTCTACCATCTAATCATCTCCTATGTTGAAAGATTTGTCTACCAATTTTATTTTCTTTACTGGCTTATTAGAATGAGAAAGTGACCACCTGTTCTCAACCATCTAATGATATCCTTTGCTGAAAGGTTTTTATACCCATTTTCTTTTCTAGTGAAACCAAGAGACACATCTCCAAACAGCTGAGACAGAGACATATCTCTGAAACATAAGACTGTTACCAAGACATCTCTTAATACCTGGAGTTTGAATTCTTAGGTTTCCAACATCTCCCTTGCAATTTCTTAACTTGAACTGCAGTCTCATATTAAAATATATAAAAACAGGTCAAAGTGGCCCTGTCACTACTTCCTAAATCTAATAAACTAACCCCCACGCCCTAATCTCATTTGTGTACTTTAAAATTTTACTATTTTATCCATTGCCTTTTTAAAGATGTTTGCACAGTATACTAATAATTTTATTTTTTTAAACTTATACATTCAATAATTTTTAATTTCTGGAATCTCCCAACGCCCTCATACCCATTTTATTGGAAGATGGCATCCCCATACCAATACCTGTCTCCCATATCAATGTCCATCTGCTAGTGACCCTTACATTATGCCTTTCATGATTCATACTACTACATTTATGGTTCCTTTAATACATTACAAGTGCAAACATAAGCCTAAATAACATCATATCAATGTCCATCTGCTAGTGACCCTTACATTACGCCTTTCATGATTCATACTACGACATTTATGGTTTCTTTAATACATAACAAGTGCAAACATAAGCCTAAATAACATCATTGTCGAAAAAAGTTTGTAGATAAGTTTGATGAGATGGACCAAATACCTTACACGGTGCTTGTTGCGGGCAATAAAAAATGCAACAAAACCATTCACAATGCTTCGAATAGCACGAAACACCTGCCATTCAGTCCCAGATCAAGCACCATCCCATTTTAGTTAGACAAATACACAGGACAAACTCTTGCGAGTTCTTTTATTTGTACAGTTATAAAGCAATTCAATGTATGATAGGAAGAGTAAATTTTAAGCAAACCTGAGAGAATAGATAATTCCAAAGTGCACACCACACTGAAAATGTATTTGTATTGGATGTAGGTTCTGTATTAGATATCAGCTGGAATGTACCACTTAAAGTCTGCCATGTTCTCTGGCCAAAATCAACGATCTCAGATGATATCAGACCCATTGACTTCAGGAACATGAGGAACAGGCGAATGGGAGCTATAAGCAACTCCCAGAATGCAGAAGCTATAGGGTACATAATAGTCGTTACTGCAAGATAACACGTAAAAGATTCACACTCATGAGTCAGAACTGTTTGGTTCAAGGGATGTTAATATCATCTATATAAAAAATATGCCTGGCCTAAAGTATAGCTTTATACTTATGGAAATCTCATAGTAACATTAAATTGGAAATCTCATAGTAACATTAAATTATAAACTCCAGATGCCAAGGTTATATATATACCTACACCCCACACAGTGGAGAGAATAATAGGCCAGACTAGAATTTGCACTAAATTTGCAGCACCACTAAAAATAGAAGACACGACAATCCAAATAGCATCTGTGTAGTCAAAAGCTTCTTCAAACACACACTCTAGAAGGGCAGAATGAACTCTCCAAGTTGTGCAAGTGGCTCAACCATTGGTTTTGTAAGCAAAGACACCAATTGTTTAATAGTACGAATGATTGTCAATGACCACTTAAATGCCTTCTCAAAGTTTTGTAGAAAAAGCATCGTGCCCAAATATTTAAGGCGGGATATCATCTCCCAGGCTTCTATCCAATCAAATAGAGGACCACAAATGCGTGCTGTTGTAGCCTTTAGAACTGGAACATTTTTATATAGATCATAAAATCCAATTAGAACAGTAATGACAGAAATTAGTATGTAAAGAGTCCTTGCTAGAGGACGCATCCAGGGACAATATAACTCGCTGAATATGGGATAGGATTGGAAAAATATAACCCAGGATGAAAGTCCAGACTCCAATAATCTCAATAGCCGCAGGTCAGATGTAATTATCTGTTTCAGTTCAAATGGCAGCCAAGCATCACTGAATTTAAAAATGACCAGTACATCTTTGTATTCAACAGCTTCACAGGAAGAGTGTGCACATGCACCACTACAGACCTGATCATTCTTAGAAAGGCCCCTGATATATTTTCTATTTTTACAGAGGTCATCCATGAATCTAGAACCTGAAGAATTTCTGGGGCCAAAAAAGGAAATCTCAACGCCGTCACCAACGTCATCATATTTTCTGCAGTCGTCAGTATTAATGTCGCCGGGCAGACCAACACTTTCATCAGTGTGCACTGCTACAACAAAGCAACGGCATTCAGCAGCGTCGCAATACAGCTCCGATTACCCGGCAATACACAAACAAGAATCCTCAGCTGCTATATGGATTATACCGACATCATTGCAGAGGACTCTGTACAGCTGGCCATTACGACAGTTTTTTTCTCGGCGACGCCACTATAACATTAAAATCGACGAAAAATAAGGTCGTGAAAGGTGTCAATATTGTGGACAACACCTTCTCAGGCCTCGAAAATGGCATCTCCATTTTACAGCTTGAGGGATCCTTTGACACAGTTGTGCAGACAGTCGTAGATAGAAATAGTGCGTATGGGATGAATCTGAAATCAACGGTAGCAAGGGGCACCGTTCAGGGCAATGGGACAACGTGGACCATGGATTCTTCCCCATTTTGGGTGTTTCCAGACCGTATACAATATGTGCAGTATTCATTTTACAGCCCAGTGGAGTCCGCTTTTCCAAGGCATCCAAGGCATGCTCAGAAATGTTTCAAATAATAGAGTTGTTGATGTGACATTGATAAAGTATCATTTCAAATACGTGAGGGGTTCCCACTAGGGTTTCCGGCATCAGACTGGAGGAGATCCCGGTGGGGTCTTCAGACGTAAATAGCCTATCGGCTAATAATTCTTGTTTCAGAAATAAGCTGACATGTGAATAGCTAGAAATCAAATTTAAACACCAGAAATTGAATTGATTTGAAATTAAGTTAAACAAAAACAAGCCTAGCATCAGAAGGAAATAGAGATGCTTTAGAAGCTTGGGCAACTAAATCCTCGTGTATAGTAGCCTATATATAAAGAAGTCAAAGCATAAAATGACTGCACGAAAATGAGGTATCCCCACACCCTGATTTTAAAATGATAGGTACACTATATTTAAGAAAATGAAGTGGATCTATTTAAGCTCAAGATTTCACATAAAAGTTAATAGTCTATAAATTGTTGATGGCCAATCCTTGGCAAATATCAGAGGGCCTTAAAGTCATGCAAAACACAGCAAACACAAGATTTAAAAAATGTAATTACGTCCAATAAAAATTGTCAATGAAAATTTTAAGCAAAATGTAGCTGAATAAGTTTTAAGCAAAATGTAGTTGAATAAGATAATAACCCATCGAAGACTCTTCCCTTAATGTCTGTTAAGTACAAAACATTGTGTGAAGAAGTCACATTGCTATGCTGAGAAATAAAGCTTAATGTATAAAACCATTGGTAAATAAGACGCCCTAAGTTCAATTTCTGACGCATCTATGAAAAATTTATCAGTGTCAGCTAGGTCAAACCCAGTAAAAAAATATATATATCAATCAAAATTCAAATCTGTTATACATTTAGAAGACAATTAAAACAAATATCAGAGTAAAAGGTTGCTACTTGTCCATTGACTGATCATGCTACAAGCTATAATTGTAATTGCTCTACTTTGCCAGTTAAGAAGGTCGAGTTGTAGTTTAAGATTTGACTATCATAAATGGTCTAGATTGATTACTGTTGAAAATCTACTGTAAAAGGCTTTTAAAACAATCAAGCAAATGCAATTGGCTGGTTAGTAGCTAGAATTCCCATAATAATGATATATAAAGTTAATGTCTAGAAACCCCTCTGCAATCTCCTCTAGAGACAGGAAACAATTCTCAAATAAAATACTTTAAAAGCAATGTTACACAAAAGCTATTTCTGGTCCTTCCAAACACGTTTTGTTGTTCAGAGGAATATTTCTGGGGGACAAACTCTGCCAAAAGTTTCATCTCTAAGTTCCAAACTTTCTAAAAAACCCCAGAAGTTTGTAGCACTTCATATAAACAACTAGAAGATCCCCAAAACCCCATGCCCCTTTTTAAAACAAGAAGCTCCTCATTCTCACAGCCTTCAGTTATGTCTCTTATGACATAAAAGTACTTGCAAAAGTCTTATCAAGCAAAAGGCAAAAATAAACTTCCAACTAATCAAAAATATGTTTCCCAGGTCAAATGGTGCAGCGGATAACTGAGAAGTGCAACAGATGGCCAAAAAATGAAAAAGAGAGACAAAGTTTGTCTATTGCAAGATATCTACAAATAATTTATTTTTTTGTGAGGACATTTAAAGGTTGTGTTTAATTAGAAACAAAGAATTTTGGTAAAGTATTCATTACTTTCGTAAATGTTCACTACATTGACTACCTCTGGATAAAGCACTAGGTGATTATGGCAAGAACTGAAATGTATATTGAGTGCAAGTTGAAAATTAAGAATCAACTGCTGGAAATACACAGACAAAGACTCGAGGCAATATCTTAAGTCATAATTGTTACAAACATAAAAGTGCAAGGCCAACAAAAAGGGATTCTGGGATTGTCATCAAGGGTTGGGCCCTTGATAGTTAAGAACAAAAAAGCTATTAAAGGCCTTTAAATAAGATGAGTCTCACCATCACAAAATAATTGATGTCATTTTGGTATTCAAAAAGTATTGTGAAGTTGCATTCTGCATGATGTGAAGTGGCACTGCATAAACAAGATGGTTTTTCTGCCTGCTGGAAGAATAAAAACATAGAAATTTACACTCAAGGAATTCAAGGCATTCTGTATACATAGAAGCAATCTCCAACTCCAAGAACCAAAATTTTAAAAGGGTTACATCCATTGTTACCGGGAGACGCATTCCCCCCCCCCTCCGAGACATGTCTCGGAGATGGAGACACATCTCCGGTACCGGATACGTCTCTGGAGACGCCTCCTGCCGCCTGGAGACTTCTGCCAGAGTTTCCCGAGTACCCTACCGTCTCCTATTGCAAAAAATGACGTCTCCCACAAAAAAAAAACCTAAAATGTGAACTATGATTATGAAATATGAAGTATGAACTCTTTGACTCTTGGACACAATGACATTTGTGTATTTAAAGTTAATGTTCATTGTTAAACTTTACTACTGCTCTTGTTTTGAAAGTTCAATGTCATCATATTTTCTATAAATTATTAATTTTTTTATTTTTAATTTTTATTTGTATTAAAAAAAATGGCGTCTCCAAGTACCCCCGTCTCATATTTTAAAAAAAAAAGTCGTACTGGTACCAGTCTCGTGGCAACTATGGTTACATCCCTCCATTTGTAAATGCACAACTTCAAACCAAATCCTGTTCAACCAGATCAAATCTTCTACTATTCACACCAATTTACTCAATTCAACTTATCAATGTAATTGTGCACTAGGTCTTTTTGGGGGCTTTTATTACCTTGAAGCAACACTCGCCAACAGACCTAAATCAAAAGAGGCAACTCAGGGTCTTCAACATTGCTCTCTAATAGGCATTGTCAATAAAGGCCAGAGAAGATTGAAGCTCCAGTCACAGGTATGAATATCCCCTCCAATCATAGGATGAAAGGCCCCTCTATTTAACGGTTAACCAGTGCCTCAGTCTGGTTCATCCAGCTTTAAAACATTGATAGTACATGCCATCTACCTCTGGTTTGTCTTAATGTCTTATTCAGACATTCAAAAGTCATAGTCTTGCTGCTCTCAGTACATTCTGAATTTACCTTCCGTTAACCTCAAAATAGTTGGGCAGTCCTCTCTTTTCCAAGTTGTTTGTGAAGTGTGTGCTCTAGGCTTATGGTTTCAAACCTCGCAACCAACCAACCGAAGATTGGCTTCTCTTTCACAACATTCCTCTATCCCAGACAACTTCAAATTAGGCACGTTGCTCAGATAGAGTGCATATGCAATAAAGTGAGCCATAATGAACATGAACACAAGTCACTTTCAACAAGCAGTGTTACAAAAAAGAGCAGTTGTGAAAAAGTTGTTGAGGTGTCTTTCATCTAGAATCTAAAGTAAATATTGTTTCAGACAAACATTACCTAACACATTGGCCCCAGTTATCAAACAGCATAAACTGATGGTGACCACGTCAAGTGCATTCTCCAACAAAGGGAATGCAACCATCTGCAATACCAAGAGCAAAATGCCTGGATCTTACACACTTGTTGAATGCTAATGCCACCCCAGTTGAAAAGAATTTTCTCAAAATATCCAGAGCCATTGAATGATTGACAATCTTCTTAGTTGTTGGTAACATGTTTTCCTTTGGGTCATTGTATTTAAACTCTCAAACTGATCTAGTCTACATTTCCCCACTTCTAAAAGGCACATGGATACCCTCCAAGTTCCTTTCTATAATCTGTGCAGTAGTCAGGTGTTTCTTTGGTTTCAGTTCTTTCCTTTTTAAACTCTCTTACACTGAATATTCTATAAGGAATGTTTATGAACAAAATATTTTATCGATATTGCTTTCAGCAGTTTTTGTAACTCTTTCAAATATTAATATACCTACTATTTTTCTGCTAACAAAATAACCACACAATCAGCTCTTTCACCAGCAACAAAGAAACATCTAACAGACATACTAGGGCCCATTGCTTGACCACAAATATATATTGATCATTAACATACTTTCAATGATATATCTACTCATCTACTGAATACAAGACAAACAGTGAACACTCAAAAATACTATATCTTAAGAAACATTTTTCATATTCCTAGCTATATGAAACAATGCAATAGGCATACCCCTAGTGTAGCTTCTGCTGCTTCTTCCACGACAATAGTGCATTTTTTTTCTGATTAAATAAAAGATTACAGTAGGTAAGGAAAACAAGTATAAATTAGAAGGTTAATATACTTTTTTTTAATTAAACCTCTCTACTTTGCACTCAAATTTATCTCTCACAACTATTAATAAATGTGATGTTCCTAGTGAATGAGACCATTATGTGGTTTACAATATTGAGGCTAGTTGCACCATGAATAGTTCAAGTCGCTCCAGTTCTTTATAAGTTCATTATGCACCCTTTACTAGCAAATACTTTTAAAATATCTTTATAGAAAAAAAAAAAATTGCAATTTAAGTTTTGTGCAAGTTTTGTTAATCTAGATGCACCAAATTCAAGCAAAGAAACACAACACAAACAAAGTAGAAGCAGAGACAAAAGTAATTTGCAGATCCAATAGCAAAAAACACATGACAATCTTACTTTGTTGAAAATGAATACCATGCAATTCGTGCAATCTTCCTAGTCTTTACAATAACCAGTGTCTGCAATTTCTAGTTGTTTTTATTTGCCAAATAGTCACAAGACACACCTTAGAGCTGATTACATTCTATGCCTTAAAAGGGTCCACTTGGATTCATGTGAATGAATCATAATTTTGCAAATCCATCCTTATTAAGCCCTCATTTATCAGCATTTTGATTCCCTCAAGAATACAAAACACACCCACTACCACCAAAAAAAATCCTAAAAGAAAAAGGAACAAGAAGGATTTCAAGAAATATTGAGACAGTTTGCAAGCACCATGAATATCCTTATTGAACTTGATTACCTGGGTGCTGCTATTTGTAATGCTTAGTTCGACTGAAAAGTGACAAATCCGATTGCTTCCTCCAAGTGATTGTGCTTGCGATATTCTGCCCAACGTAAAATATCCCTCCTCTCAACTATAAATTGCTCTATATCATATTCACTTGGAAGAAATGATGTATGATGGCACGGTGGTAAAAATACAAAAAAAAAATTGAAAATATCTCCAGCCCATGGCAAGGCCTATTTGTGAGTCATACAAAGCTGTTGCATGGTTCGTGCCATCACCAATAATAATGGCAATTTCACCGACCATTGCATGCATAAATATCAAAACCCATTACTAATAGTAGAAAATATAGAAAACCCATATCATTGTTTTCTTCATGCAAACTACTTAATAATGGCAATTTCACCGACCATTGCATGCTTAAATATCAAAACCCATTACTAAAAGTAGAAAATATAGAAGAACCATATCATTGTTTTCTTCATGCAAACTACTTACGAACAAAAATTCCCAATAAATTGAATAGGTGGTGCTTGGCTTACCCAAAATGTATGTGAATAAATGCTTAAATCCATGATTTGCAAAAACCCAAGTAATATGAAAACAAAAATACCTGATGTGTGGTTTTTTCATCAATATCCAACTTTTCATCAGGGTCCAAGGCATCAAAAAAATAATTTTATCAAAAATTTCCACACATTTAGTGGAGAAACCCCCATCAGTAAGCAATGAACAAGATGCACCCGACAATGTCGTAACCTAGATAATCTTAAATCTTGATTTGCAGAGTTCTACAGTGGATAGCACAGAGCAAATCAAATTCACCCCATCTGAGCTAAAATCTTCAGAAAATAAAAATCAACTGTAAAACTTATGCTAAGCAAGAATGTTCTTCAAATACACTAAACAAATCAATAGCACTGCAACTCCAAACCGTCTAAACCTCCTCAAAAGTTAAAAATCTATCCAAATATTGCACAATTGAATATATATCCAAATTTTACACAATTCATGGTTCATGTTTAGAGAGAAAATATTTGGAACAATAGGGCCACCGCGGTTTGCAGAAACCCCAAATCCAGAGAAAACTGATACAGTGAGCAGGTGGAGCCTTCCAACGCCTTCTAGAGAATGCTAATGTTTTAAAAAATTATTATGGTAACTTAATTTTTCAATTTTTTTTAAAAGAAAAATGAATTAGAGAGCTACTCAGACCAATAAGAAAGCAGATAAATAGTAATTTTTAAATATAAAAAATATGTTCGGCAGGAACTAATAAATACAAATATAAATATAATTCAAAGGTTATATATTAAGCACATGTTGATTTACTTACCATAATGCCTCATTGTCGTCCACCTGCAATCAGCTTGCTAATGGTCCAAGACTCCAAGGAGACCATCCATATTTAGCCACTAATGAATTCAACTTGTAAAAAATATTGTGATTCAACTGCCTTCAATAAATTGCTGCAATCCATGAAAACCCAGAAAAATTTAACAAGCAATGACACATCTTGAAATCAGGAGAAGAGATAGAAAGACAATAACAGTTCCATTATGCTTCACATTGAAATGCAGAGAAATTATATATCTGTTCATAAAAACAATCAGTCTCACAAGGCTCAACTTGCATACAAACCAGCACTCCCAAGTTTGTAATCAGATAATAAATAACATACAAAATGCCAAACAAAAACAAGTACAATTTTGTTTAAAATCTTAATAGTACATGAAATTTCATCATAACATCCATACAAGCTTCATCCAAACCCTGTTAGTGCATTCTAAAAGTTGTTTTGAGTTTCTAATAGCTAATTTCCACTGAAAACAACAAACACAAATCTAAATCTATACCTGAAAAGGGAACTAACCCTATTCTAGAACTTTGTCTTGGTTTGTTCAGCAATCCTCTGTAGCATCTACAGAAGAAATTTCCAACGAGAACCCATTCCCGTGTGTTACTAGCTCTACACTACTTGCTAGTGTTTGTATTTTACGACCAAGAATCTACCCTACAGATTTATAGCTAAATAATCTTATTCAAATATTTTGGTGATCAGCCTATCCTTTCTGAATTAACTTTCAATGAATATCCAAAATAGGTAGGCATTTCTATTATGTACACTACTAGAGAGTGTAGGGCATATCTATAATAAAATTAAAAAATCATATTCAAAGGCAGTCTGTTACACTTATTACTGAACCGAAAAATACAAACTATGGAACAAAAAACTACTACCACCAACATCTACAAACAAAAAACTACTATTATCTACAACTAATAAAAACAAGAGCTGCAGAGCAGCGAAGTTCCTGCCAAAATGTTTTTAAATAGTTTTGTTTGTATTTGATGTGTTTGATGTGTTTTAGGAACAATTTGTGAGGATAAACCAGTTGTCACCTAAATTTAGGAATTTGATTATTGATAGAGTCAACTTGTCTTCCAATAGAAAATGACCCTTAAAACAAAAAAAAATTGTGCTCACTTCAAAATTCTGAATAGTTTGTAACAGAATAATTGGAAGAATTGAATTTAAAGTTAAATATCTGTGAATTGTGTGCACCATATGAAATGCTCTAGTTGTCTTTTAGGCCATGAAGAAAGCACAATATATGTGTTGCCAACATTATGTAAATATTAATGAGTTCAAAGATTTCCTTAACCATTCAGCATATATGATAAAAAATCATCTTTAAAAAAGCAAAGATCTTTAGAACTTTCATTGTATATAGAGTCATGTACAACCAACTTGCTTAAATGTTACAGTTTTCTCCACAAAAGAAAATGAAAGCATCTAGTTCTAAGTCCTCTTATAGGTGCCTAATGTCTCCAAAAAAATGCCGTATGATAGAAAATGATCAAACATCAGAAATCTCAATTGAATCCATATGCCCGTTTTGCTGATTGTAGAGTAGTGGACAAAAGCATTGCAATAGTCATTGGACCAAGACCATAAGGTATTGCTGAAGCTATTGTTGACCTTGTTCATAGGAAACATCACTGACTAATTGGTATCCTCTTTTAGCACTATGATCTTACAAAAGTGGAAGCAATAGATTTAATGACTATCAAGGATAACAGCAGGAGACTTTGCATTGCGAGTGATTTATGTCAATTGAATTATAATCCTTAGCCAGAGTTGTGGACGACTCCCTACCCCCGCACTACTACGATGACGTACGTGCCTGCCCAACGCCTCTAATGAAAGCTCTAGCAAAATCACACCCAAACCAGAACATGCTGAAAACATTGAAAACTACAAAAAGTAAACCAAGAACCTTGAAAACATTGTTAAAAAAAAAATGATTATGATTACAAGTAGGCTGGCTTTGATGATGGATTGTAGCCATTGATTCAGCTTCATTTACAAAGGAAGTTCTTGTTGCTTCTGTCCCATTCACAGTGAAAATTCATTGTTTTGGAGAACGCCAAAAGAAACAAGGATACAGTTCTGTGGGTTCTAACAACTTGTTTCCAGGGTGTTGTGATTTTGATTACAGTTCTAGCGACGAAGTTATATACTCATTGGCTATGGTCTGAGCAGTGCATTTGGCAATTTTGTTAAGATTGTTGTGACTATGATTGAAAACAAATGTTTATTTTCTTGTACAGTGACAACAACATCTAGGATGTATCTAGAGCATAATCTCATAGACTGATAGTAACATATATCCAGTACTAGGATGCACATATCTACAAGAGGAAAGTGGAGTATCCCATAAGATGATGTCAAAAGTTATGGACCTTGAGAAGCGTACTCTGTCATATATTTTAGAGTTCCAATGTCCATAGTATTTAGAAAATAAATGTTGGAGGTAGTTGTGTATTGAGAAAAAATGTTTTTTTCAAAATACAGAAAAGAAAAAAGAAAATTCTCTATATACAGTTGTCTCCAACAGAAAAATTAATTTATAGAACTCCATGCTGCATGCAGAATACCAAACAACCCTCCACTCTAATGCGCCATCAAGTACAATATTAAGAACTCAATGTATCATAAATTCAGACCTACCCATTTAGTCTGACAAATTTGTTTTTAAGACATTTAACTGTTATTGTTGTTGTCCCTTGCCATTGGTAAAAGGAATCAAACTCAAGCAAAGATTAAAGCTTCCTGTTGTTTAATTGTTAAAAACTAATTTATGGACAATAATATGTACTTATAAATGAAAGCTTGCAGATAGAATTCCAGCAGATGATACAGAATTAGGCAAAGGATGTTAGCGAAATCAACTACCAAGCAGTGAAGAATTAGATAGCAGAAATCTACTGAGAGAGGAAAGAACAAGATTATGCAGTTCTCTATGATGAACTATGATGTTTTGTTGTTGTCAAGGTTCAGGCTCCAAATACTAACCCATACTTATCAGGACACCCTACTTGAAAGGATAGCTGCGGCTGAAATTTCCAGCAAAGGATACACACCTGAGACAGAATTCTGAACAACTCTAGTGACGTGTAGATAACACATGATTGCAGGAGGAAGCAACCCACCCATGTGAATGCAAAAATCCACTGGTCGCACCAGTGGTTTAATAGCCAGAAGGAGGGTTTTCCCTACCCTCTGTGCAAGACGACAATAGACTAGCTACAGCTAGAGGCCCAAGGAGGATGAAAGGTTAGAAAATTAATACAAACAACTATAACAGAGTTTTTTTCTTAATGTTTGAGAAATTAAATGGCTTTACCTGAAAACAGCAGAAGTCTGATCTGAGATGCTAAAACTTCATTACTTTTTCATTCAAAGTTTGAAAATAATAAACACACTGTGATCAAATTTTAACAATATATAAGGTATATAGAAATAAATTGCCTTGTGGGCTTCCACAAGGGGTCTTTTAAACTAAATTGGCATCTAGCATGGTCATGACTTAAAAAGTAACCAATATTATTATACCTATTTAGATAATGTCTATGATATATTTGTTTTAAACAAGGCAATATTGTTGTGTTGATATGATTGAGAAATGAATGTATTTGGGTTGTTGCAATGAATTTTGTTGTTACTTTCTGGACAGTGTAACAAAAGAAAAATGTTGTGTATGGCCCCCAATTTGTGGGTTCCACATTCCGTAGCTGCTAAAACAAGATGTGTATGATTGAGAGTCCAAAGTTTTGACTGTGATGTTTGTGAAACTTCCATAGCTACCAAATGATCTATGTAAAATAAATATCAAATGTTCTCATGTATTTTGGATAATTGCCAAAATCTAAAGCATTATCTCTTAGTAGTTAGAAGATGGCTTGTTCTGTGTTAGGCTTTCTGTCAGGGGAAATAAGCATGATGGTACAGTTGATATGGTGTCTCTTGATCTATCTGTCTCCTTTACCCACGTTAGCCTATATTTTTTTTGTATCTGTGTTGTTCTTGCTTTTGTTTATGATGTTTATGAATTTGCATGCAGGTGCATATAGAAGGCAAATCACAACTATCCATTATGAATTGTAATATAATCTGGATTCTTAGGAATTGGTGATGAAATGTTCAGAATTCTGGTTGTGATTCAGGGGAGTGGATGTTCCCACTACATAGGCTCCAAAAATTGGAAGTAATTGGAGAACAATAGGGGGCATCGAGGACAAATAGGACAGGTCTTTTGCTATAAATTTAGTCATTGTTTCCTATATTTAGTAAAAAAACTATTAGAAAACATTCTACTACTTTGGAATACTCTAACCAATTATAGAATGCCTTATAAATTGCAACTTTTAATTCATGGTAAAGATATTATGTTCCGCTATAATTTTACAGCTTTTATTGGTGGCATATAAAGTTGCAGTCGTGGCATCATGCAAGCCTTTTCTCACAGAGATTATTTTGCCTCAATACAGCCGGGACAAACTAATCAATGATGATATACTATACTTTGTAATGTTTGTAGAGCTGAAAATGGCCGTGTTTTGGATAGCCTATGCCATTATCAACTATTGGAAAGTATATAGGCAGGAAAGAAGAGTTTCAGAGGAGCACCAGACAGACAATGGCTTGTAGAAACAAGTGATAGCAGCTCTGCCTGTGTTTGTGTATAAAGAAGATGAGGATCATCTCATCTGTGCAATTTGCTGCTTTAAATTTGAGCAGAATGAGGAAGGCAGACAGGTTTCATGTAAATTGCATTGACATGTGGTTTGGTTTTCAATGCACTAGCCCACTGTGCAGAATCAATGTGGAGGCTGCCAGACATGATGAACAGGAAGATAATATTATGATTGATATAAGCAGTATATAAGAAACAAAAAACTACTATTATCTACAACTAATAAAAAAAAGAAACTTTCATTGAGTAGAACAAAAAACTACTACCACCAACATCTACAAACAAAAAACTACTATTATCTACAACTAATAAAAAAAAAGAAACTTTCATTGAGTGGGAAAAAAACTACTACCACCAACATCTACAAACTAAAAACTACTATTATCTATAACTATTAAAAAAAAAGGAACTTTCATTGAGTAGAATCAAAAACTACTACCACCAACATCTACAAACAAAAAACTACTATTATCTACAACTAATAAAAAAAAGAAACTTTCATTGAGTAGAACAAAAAACTACTACCACCAACATCTACAGACAAAAAACTACTATTATCTACAACTAATTAGAAAAAAAGAAACTTTCATTCAGTGGAACCAAAAACTACTACCACAACATCTACAAACAAAAAATTACTATTATCTACAACTAATAAAAAAGGAAACTTTTATTCAGTGGAACAAAAAACTACGACCACCAACATCTACAAACAAAAAAACTACTATTATCTACAACTAATAAATAAATAAATAAAAACTTTCATTGAGTACTATTCCCACAAGCAATGCCCCTTAGCAAAAGCAGCATCTATGGAATGAAATAAAATATAAATATCCAAATCCACATTCATCAAGTTAATTGAAATTAGTATAACTAGATTATAATAATAATATTTTGTAGCCAACTATGGTCAACCAGTTTTCACACCCAGGAGAAATGCATTCAGAGAAATCAAATTAGACTGTTTGTTTCAAAAATGGCTTTTCGGTATTTTATAATCAGGAAATTCAGAAATCTGCAGAGCAACAGAGTGTAGCAGAATTTTAATAAAAACAACAAAGAATTTCAGGTTAAAAAAAAAAAAGCCTTCTCAGACCCAAAGCATTAAAACATTCTGAAAAAAAGTTGGGATTCACCAAATTTACAATTCTGCAGAATAGCAGATTGTAACATGATGTCAAAATAAATAACAATGCTAGTCATCCAAAGACAAAAAATAAATCATACCCAATGCACAAACCCCTTTAGGAAAATTTAGGTTGGGGTGAAAATACATACTTTCTCTGATAAACCTTGTCCAATCGTGGAGCCAATATAAAGCAAATGTGGGTCTATCAGCAGATGTTCAGCCACCTTAAATTCAGAAACAAGATGAAGCTGAAAGGCCTTATTTTCAACTATCTTGCAGTTTCCAGATTTCTTGCACAGAAGGGATTGCACTTCTTCCAGACTCGTGTATTTCTGAACCATAATATTGTCCAGATCCTCGAAAATGTCCACACTCACATTTAAATGCTCCTTCACTCAAACTCTGAAACTTCCATAGCTCAAGAAGAAGAATAGCATAAGGTGCTCACCATATTATGGAATGTGTTACTAATGTGGCTCGCAAAATTCTGTTTGCGTCTCTCTCTCTCTCTCTCTGGTTCTGTTCACGCTATGCTCATGGTACATAAGTTTTGCGTGTCTCAATACAATGTGTATTGGCATGATAACCACGAAGGTACACACATATAATGCCGAGTGTACAAATGACAGCGCATTAACTCTTTCGTACAATCTGCTCTTCGTGTTTCAATAGAATGTCATTGTTGTATTGGAATGGGAGGCGGTCACGTGTCTAGCTAGCATACAAACATGTATAAAAAAGGCACCGCGTTAACTGTACAGCAGGTTTAGAGACAATTAAACTTTTTAAAATATATCGGTAACAATGATTTTTTGGAGATTAAGTATTCATTCGTTTAAAAAAGAAGTATTTCCCCTGATTCGCCAAAAGAAATGGTAACTTGACAAACCACCTACTACAATGCTTAATATATCAGAGGCTCTATTTACTTGCTTAGTGAATAGTTATAATTATATAATATTATAAATTTTAAAATAATAATTAACAGGTTACAAATATGTTTTATATATATTTTAATCTTAAAAATAAATAATTAAATAATTAAAGTTAAGTATATAATTTTACTTTTAATTTTAATTGAAAAATTAAATATTGTTTAAGTTAAGTAAATGTATTCTAATTAATTATATTATAATAAAAAAATAAAATTGATATATTATACTACAAAATAAATTAACAATTGTAAAACAAAAAAATGGTAGAGGAGCAAGCGCGTGGGTGGATCAAGCAAACCAAGAATGGTCAATCGAGAATTTGAGTAAGGAAGCAGCCCAAATACTGAGAGACAAGCAGCTACAAGAAAAGGATAGAGCGATTGGGGAAAGGCAATACAAAGATTATGCTAGTGATGGTAACCAAAACCAAAGGGATGAAGGTTTTTTATTTGATAGTTATAATGGATGGAAGAAATGGGACAACTTGAGGCAACAGATAGATTGCAGAGGTAAGCCTAAGGCATTCAACAACTATGGTGTAGGGAAGAGGTTTGGAGTGAGATGGCTAAACAATTGTAAAGAAGGCTTCCCACGAAGGAAGGAATGGTGGGGTGATCGTGAGAAAAATCAACAATGGCACAATGACTTTCAGTTTCAGAGAAGAAGTGGAGTGACTATAGATGGAAAGGGGACTAGGATAATGAGGAAAATTGCAACCCTAATTATCCACTTCCTACAATAGATGCAAATAAGGTACCTCTTAATAGCAAACCAATTGATAAATGTATAGCTCTTGTTCTTGAAATCTTGGTTTGGAAAAGATAGAGTAAATAGATATAAAAAAAAGCATTTTTCATTAAATGGTTGGGACAATGGCAGCCAACAAAGGGACAAATCTTCCAATGGTGCCAAAATCAATGGAGGAGAGATATTAGAATTAAATCGCTTCCAAGGGGTTTTTTTATGGTAGAATGTAGAAAGAAAGGGGAAAATGAGGAGATTTTAAAAGGAGGGCCCTATTTGATGTATGGATTAGGAACCTAAGTTTAACCTCCTGAAGCAAATAATAGACAAGACCCAACAATGGTTTAGGTTATATAACTTACCACAAGAGTATTGGGATTGAGAGATGCTGGAAGAAATTGGAAATAGAATAGGCACTTTCATAGAAGAAAATAGGAAAATTGAAGAGGGGGCTTTGGCATATATGCAATAGTTTGTGTGGAAGTCCCAATAAATGAAACAATACCATTGGAGATTGAAATCATCTTGAAAGCAGGGTTTGGAGGCAGAAGGTGGAAAAGGATATACCATCATGGAAATGCCCTATGTGCCTTTCTTATAGTCACCATGTGAAGAAGAATGCCCCAATTAGAAAAAAGAAACCTCAAGGAAAAGTTTGGTCGAAGATGAAGGAAGAAGATAAAAAATAGATGGAGAGAAAGGGGTCCAAAACTCAAAAGCAATGGGGGTATGGTAAATAAGGATGAAGCTTCAAAGGGGGAAGAGAAGAATAAAAACCTAGAGCTTAAAGATGCGGTAGAGATGGCCACAATGGGCGCCAATGAAGAAGAGACCAATGGGGAGAATTTAAAGGCAAAGGTAGAGATAGAGGATCAAGTTAACAGAGATGAACCACAAAGCGCAAGAGGTGTCGTAAATAAGGAAACAAGTAAAGAAAAAGAAAAAGAGAAAGAGAAAACAAATGCAAAGACAACATTGGTGAGGAGGATGGTGGAGAAGATGAGATAAACTCTTTGGAGGAAAGGTTGTTGCAGAAAACATCATCAAAAATTAAAAAAGCTAAGACATGAGAAAAAGAAAATAGGGAAAAAAATAAATTAAAGAAAAATTAGAAATGGTTGGTAATGTGAAGGGTTAGAGGAAGATGGTATGTTAGGAAGGGATGCCCCATTCTAGAGGAACCATGGTTCTCCTAACATTGAATGCCAAGGGCTTGAATGCCCTTGAAAAAGGTGTATGCTCAAGCACCAAATTGATTTGAGCAAAGAAAAAGCAATATTGCTACAAGAAACAAAACTATTAGAAGGAGAAGTTAAGAAGCTTGGTGATAAATGGAGGAAATGGTAATGTTTTTGTCCCAGCTACAAGAACTAAAGGGGAGTCTAGGTATCTTGTGGGAGCTTAGGAAGCTAAAGAGTGGTAAATGCATAAAGTTAGGTATCTACCCCAAAATATCTCTTTCTATCTATTTAATATATATATGGGCTAGTGGGTGCAATGCAGAAGAAGGTCGTATAGAATCAACTAACAACAATATGCCAAAAAAATAGAGGGGGGACTTTTTTGATGGGGGAGACTTCAATGCAATCTTTGGTCATGATGAAAAAGAGGAGGGATGTAGAGAAGCGATTGAGCAATAAATGACTTCTAGGATTTTATTCAAGATAACACTTTCTATGATATAAAGACGTGTAATGGGACTTTCACATGGTCTAACAAGAGGAGGAATAATCAATTAATAGCAAAAAGATTATATAGATTCCTAATGTGGGGTAATTAGACAAGAATTAACTTGAGAAGAAAGGAAAAAAGTGATGGAACTCAATGGATCAAGTCATACACCTATTTGCCTCACTTTCAGCCTGGATGCAAAATCAATGAAATGCCCCTTCAAGTTTGAGAAGATGTGGTTTAGGGATAAATAGATAAAAAAGAAAATTGTCAAATGGCAGGATAATGCCCCATATGTAAGAGGCACAAAGTTGTATATTTTATAGAAAAAGCTATCCTATATTAAAGAACAACTAAAAGAGTGGAATAAACACATTTCTAGAAACATATTTGCAGAAAAAGAAGATATTGAATCAAAGCTAACACAAATAAATGAAATACTAATTAAGGAGGTAATGTCTCAAAACACATACATTAAGGAGAAATAACTCAAGGCCAAATATGTAGAAGTCCTCCAAAGGGAGAAAGTCTTCTAGAGACAAAAATCAAGGGAGAATTTCTCAAAGGAGGGATATAGGAATACAAAATACTTCCACAACATCACAAAAATTAAAAGATCCATAAATAGAATAGTCAATGTCAAGTTATCCAATGAAGAAGATTGTGAATTGTGAGAAGAGATTGGGAATGAGGTAGCAAGTTTCTTTGAGAATCTTCTCAATTCAAACAATGAGGTGATAGATAAAACTCATGAAGAAGAGTTAATATTGAATCTGGGAATAATAATTGAGCATCAAAATAGGGAGTTGTGCAAGTTGTTGGTTTAAGAGGAAGTTAAATGTACAATTTTTTACCTAAATAGTGACAAGGCCCCAAGCCCAGTTGGCTTCCCTACTTGCTTCTTTCAAAAAAAAAAGATATTTTGGAAAGAAATACATCAAGAAATTGAGGATGCAAGGAAGAAATCAATAATTTTAAAAGACTGGAACAACACCTTCGTAACACTCATCCTAGAGAAGCAACAAATGACAAGCATGTAGGATTTCAAACCCATTTTAGTTTGGAGTGTAGTGTATAAGATGGCGGAAAAGTCCATAGCTAATAGATAATAAAAAAGTTCTACCAAAGATTATTTTAGAGGAACAATGTGGCTTTGCACCAAGGAAGTCAATAATAGAAGGAATTATAATAGCCCATGAAGCAATTCACTCAATCAAGAAAATAAAGGTAGAAAGGATGCTAGTCAAACTAGACATTAGGAAAGTATATGATCAATTAAATAAAGAATTATTAATAAAAATGATGGAGAAGATGGGGTTTAGTAAAGAATGGTGTGGTTAGATAAGGATTTGTATAAGCACACGTAGATTTTTAGTAATATTCAATGGCAGTCCCTTTGGCTTCTTCCAATCATCTAATGGTACGCTATAGGGGGATCCACTCTCTCACAAGATCAAAGATTGGAATGGGATTAAAGTAGCAACAAATGTGGAGCCAATAACTCGCCATCAATTTGCAGATGATATATTGTTGTTTGGGGAAGTTTCAAGAAAGGATGTAAGAACAATGAAGGATACACTAGAAAAATATTACCAATCCTTGGGACAAAAAGTCAATTGGAACATATCATAAATATTCTTCTTCAACATAGGAATAAGAAAGCAAATGGAAATAGCAACAATACTGGGTTTTGCAAGGATTAAATTGTTTGAGAAATACCTATGGGTTTTAAAAGGAGTAAATTGTCTAGGAAATACTTAGGTGTACCCCTTTTGTAGGGACAAGAAAAGCTAGCCTTTGGGAATCTTGGACTCAAAATTGTCTAAATAGGGTAGAATATTGAAAAGGAAAATGGCTATCAATAGTAAGCAGAATAATAATCCTAAAATTAGTAATAATGGCATTATCTATATACCTTATGTCTAGTCTAAAAATGCCAACAAGAATAATAGACGAGTTGGAAAGGAGGATGTGTGACTTATTTTGAAAAGGAGAAAAATACTACAAGAAATACTCGCTAGTGGGATGGGAAAAAATATGTCATCCAAAGGAGGTCGGTGGAGTTAGATTAAGGGACTAGTCACTTTTCAACAATGCCTTGGGAGCCAAATTATTATAAAATATGATAACAAAATTGCAAGTAAGGTGGGTAAGAGTGCTACAAAACAAGTATATGGATAAGCTGGAGGCAAAGAGAATTTTAAAGATAATAGATCCACCTTGAGGCTTGACAATTTAGGACTTCATGGTGGAAAGCAGACAAATAATCAAGAACCATTGCACATGGAATGTGAAGAATGGATGGAAATAAAAATTCTAGGAAGACTCATGAGACAAGGAGACAACCCTATCAGAAATCCAAGATTTGAGTGATGTAAGGGAAATCCTAAAAGAGCAATGGGGATAAAAAGTAAGATATTATGTAGAGTCATATGTAGAAGAGGAGATGGCGAAGTGGAGATGGCACTCCTTCAAAGGAAAAAATCTAAATAGAGACTAGAGGGAACGAATGGATAGAGAGTTAAGTAAAATAAATATAATAATAAGTGAGAAAGAGGATGGGATTAAATGAAACATAGCTAAATCAGGCACATGTAGTGTTAAATTGGTCTTATGGAGAATAGAAAGCGTTGAAAAGAAGGAATATTGGCTGAAATTTTTATTTTGGCACAAATACACTTTTAGTAAAAATGCGGGCCTTTGGGTGGGTGGCTACTAAGAAACAAATAAGATCATAGGTGAAAGATTAAGGAAATTGGGGGTGGTATGACCAAGCAGATGTGTCTTATGTAAAAAGAAAGAAGAAACAACAAACCACATATTAATAGAGTTCCCTTTCATAGGGGAATATTGGCAACATATCTAAAATAATATTGGGTGGTAGAGTCCATTATCAAACAATATTATCCAGATCTCTTCAAAGAATAGTCAATCATAAACAAAAGATCAACATATGTAGGGCTTTGGATTGCAACCTCACCAATAGTAATATAGGAAGTGTGGAAGGAGTGGCATAGGATATTTTTTCAAGATAAAGTAATGGATAGGAGCTCATTCATGAAAAAAGATGAGGCAATACCATAAGTAGTCAATAATGGAGTGAAAAATCAATCCAAAAAAAAGCATTTCTTCTCATATTGGGCCCAAGCTATGTTGAAATAATGGCAGGGTCTAGTGCTTCCCCTCATTAATGGGGCAACATACATTAAGGCCATGACCAAAAGAGATTAACATAATGATGACTGCCTAAGGAAGGATAGACAAAAAAGAATTTTTATGGGGCACCTAGGCGAAACCCAAGATTATCAACTACTAGTTGTATATTTAGAGACCATAATAGAGTAATAGTAAAATAAAGTTACCACCCCCTCAAGTGAAGAAGAAATAATGAAGTAGAAGTAATGGTGTTAAAACTTGGTCTCAATGAAGGAAAAAATTTAGGCATAAGAAGAATTGAGATCAAAGGTGACTCAATGATAATAATCAGTGTGGCACGTAGCCAACAATAATTACTTAGAGGATTATCTAAGGCTACTTAATGGGTTTGAAGATTCAAATCAAAACACATATATAGAGAGGGAAATAATGAGGTAGATAACCTTTCTAATAATAAAGTTGTTGATCTCCTACAATAATGAGTTGGATGCGAAGAGAAGTGGAGGTGGCATTCCCATGTAGTGAGGCACAAGGTAGTATGACATCATAAGCCCAAGTAGTGCAAACATATGGGAAAAAAAGTACAAATTTTTAAAAGGAAATGGATTCATCACTAATAGCATATGATTTCAAGAGCATTGTGTCACAAGAAAATCATGAAAGTGTTTCTTCCCATAGCCCACATGTGGGAAGAGAACATAAATTTCCTTAAATTGCACCCAATTTGGAAGGATGGGGGACCCTTGAGAAATGTAAGAATATATACAAATTGAAGGATAGGATTGACTCTCCATGATTCATGGACCAAAGTAAAAACCCAAAAAATATACTAGAAAATTGCTCTAGATAGTCTACATATATACAAAGAATCTGAATAGAAATATTGAAATGCTTAAAAAGTGAGAAATATGTCAATCAGAGGAGGCTAATGAATGCAAATTTTATACGTGTGCCAGACATGCTTGCCTACCTTCTTCCCATTCTCTCTTAGCTTCCACAAGCAATCTATATTATGTTTCAAACTCCAATAGTAATTCTTCTCCTTCTTCTGGAGTGTCAGGTACCAGATTCATCTACTTGGCTCTGTCCACACTCAAAAGAGCTTTTGAAACAAGTATAAATAATTTAGGATTGACTAAGCCCCTTATTTCTCCAAACTGAAGGACAATGTGTTCTTTTTGGGCTTGCAGTTGAAAGAATTTGTTATGCATGTCTTCTATTGCATGCCTTGTTTCTCTATTTAGGCCAATTTCTAGATCACAAGTGCTTGAGATAGTATTAATTTGAGACTCAATAGAGTCCATCTCCTTCCTTATGCTTTTTGTGGCTCTAGGCCACTTCAAGCCATATTGATATAGATCCTTTGCCTCATCAATGCACCCTTAAACATCCTTCATTAATTCTAAAAAAAAAATATGTGCAATGACACATTTCTCAATCATTGACAATATTTTCTTATCATTTATTCTTTTCTCAACCTCTTTCTATGCTTCTTCTTTTAGTCTGGAGGCATATACCTTAAAGGAATCAATTAAAAGCTTTAGATTTTCCATTACGGATAGAGATGTATTAATATTTGCACCAGGTATGGTCTCTTGTAGTGCATTCACTAATTTCTCCATCAGTTCACCACTTTTTTGATGTGTCTCAATAATCTATTTTCTTTTGGATGCTTGAAACACATCTCCCAATCGTAACTTTTGAAGGGAAGAGATCTTATCCAAGTCTACACTACCTTGTTGCATCGACAATTGTAACAATTGTGATGACACAACAGGTTGGAAGTTGGGCTGCACACTCAATAGATTTTTCAAGGAATTTCTAGAGGAGCCCACAGATTCACCAGAAGCCTTTTTTATCTCTACAACCTTTCCCTTTGAATCCTTTTCTTCAACATTTCTAGAGATTATTGGATTTTCTCTTTCTATTTGTTTATCTCTAGATGCATCCTTATTTTCATCTTTCTTTCCTTGCTCTCCTTCCTTCTTTGCATCAACGTTTTTATTACCAAATTACCCTTGTTTATTCCTATGTAGTGTTTTTGTTGAACATGACAATTGAGAGGGGGGGTGAATCAGTTGTCACAGATTTAATCTTTAATTCATTACTAGAACTAATTCTTTACATTGATTAAATGATTAATCATCAAATGCTAATACAAAAATGTAAATCCAACTCATAAACTCAATAACACCAAATTTACGTGGAAAACCCAATAAGGGAAAAACCATGGCGAGGATTAACTCACACTATAGAGAATATCAAAACTGATTACAAAAGGCTCACTGCTTGAGAAACAATGCTCACTGCCAAAACAAGGACTCACTATCCAGATTAGGACTCACTGTCCAACAAGGCTAACAACCCGAAGGGGTCATTGCCAGAGAGATATAAAGAAGGTGGAAGAGATACATTACACAGAGAAGACAATCTCAATGCAATGGAGAAATCCACCACAATTTGCTCAACCACTTGCAGACATGCATGAATGATAGAGTTCACCTTCTACCCACTGCATCTGGAAAATCAACATCTAGGCTTTGTACTGATCTACCAAACTCGCATCACACACACTCACCGATTCACATCAATCTCACAACTATCTATTCTATTTCTTTTCACACATATCTCTCTGTTGCACAGCTAACTCATCATGTATTTATACAATCTTCAACTTTAAAACATATCCAATGTCGTCCATCCAAATTCAAATTCAAATTAGGTTGGTGCCAAAACATCCTAGGGTGGAAATAGAATGAGGGAAAACTAAAACATATGCTTCATGAGGACCCAAATAGATCCAACATGCATCATCAACTCCAAAGATAGTGTTCAACACAAGGTTGGACAAACCAATGTAAAACACATAGAACCATTAAGCAGAAATCTTTTAGATATCAAAATTATCTTCAATACAATCAAAACAACTCAACTCTAGAACTTCAAGTCATAAGAATTTAGTAAAGTGAAATCTAGACCAACAACATTTCTCTCAGACGTCAAACAAAAACACAGAAACCACAATTCATAATTGGTGAACACAACTCGTATTGTACAATGAATCAACAACTGAAAGTTTGGATATAGCATCTTCTAACAACCATGATCAACATATTTGAATTGCACAAACATAGGAGAAAAACCTGAAGCAACCACAAAACACCTGCAAACTTTCTTTAATATAATTTTCCTAATATCCTTGACATATACAACCAACAACAACCAATTGATAACAAGTTGACTAGTGGACATCAATGACAACACCTTCATCCTTTCCATTCTTGCAACAATGTCCCCCTATGTCATTGATGGCAACACATGATGTGAAAAACCATCA
>VDFB02068042.1:0-13793 GCA_007258455.2 Sequoia sempervirens | reverse complement strand
AGAGAATGACTTCTGAAACAGCATTCCATTGGGTTGTGGTGGCTTGCGAGAGCTGGAGAGTGGCATTTTTTTGTTGCTTCTGACTAAACGCCTCATTCTATAGGAGATTCGAGTGTTAAAGAAGGTTGTGAGTATTGGCTCTTGCGTTGCTGGGCGTCCTCTTCAATTTCAGGCTAAGATATCTACAACTTCCCAGTCATTTTGTGCTGCTAGCATATTGCAACTAAGATTTCAGAGTGTTAGTGTGTGCAGTCCTACTCGTCATTTCTCAGTCGAATCTGTAGATGAATCTTCTGTGTATTGAAAGTTATTAATCATGCTTTTCCATTGAAGAACTCCCAAATAGTTTGACATTAAATTACCTTCATAACAGGCTGATAAAATTTGTAATCAGTTGTATCATCTTGCTATTTAGCTTAGTTACAATGCTTGTAATCAGACCTGTTATGCTCAAAAATCGATGTTTCAGTTGTTGATAGAGTATCAATAATGCTGTTATGTATGAAATGCATAGTATGGGTTAACCAAGGATTCAATGGATGAAGTTCATATTGGTTTCAGTCACTGAATCTTCTCTTCCGATCATCTCTTACTGTTGTCCATTGTTTGCAATAATAAAATGAGTCCTTTCCATTTGTAATCAATCTGGCAGCAGATAGTAATTTCGCCAACCTGTGAACCTTCCTGTGTTGCATTGTATGACGCTTCCAGAATTGGTCGATTCATGAGCTTGAGATATGACTTTCGTCGTCCTTCTCACTGTTGCTTATTAATTGCCATCTAAAAATAAATTAAAAAATCTACAACCTAGAGCCAAAGTCCTTAGGGCTGTCAGAAATGGAGTTAAGCGTGATTTCTATGCGACCTTAATTTCATCAACTACTTTCGGGCCGAATTTCGCTGTCCAAGATGCCTACGATGATATCTTGGCCAAACCGAGAGATAGGCAAAAGCCCATGGTCAGCGTTGAGTCCCAAAAAATCAGGGGAATGCGTGGTATCCAATGTTCCCTTTGAATCGGGGAATGAAAAATAAATGGCCAGGCATGTCCTCCAGTGTTACAACTTCAGTCTCTGTTAGCATCGCGCTAAAACCATCCATGACAGTGTCATAACGTAGAGGAACAAATCGTCCTCTGCATCTACTCCTTTAACTATTTGTAGGATTGATTGATACCAACCCATGTGTGTATTGAATTCAATAGGCATGGAAGCTTTGTCCATGTGCCCAATGTAAATGGACGCACGCTCTCCTGCACTCAAATCACAACACTCACAACCAGACCCAGCCCTAGCTATGAACATGATAAGCAGAAAACAAAAAGTCCTAATTTCCATCTTTACTCTTATGGGTTACTCCAACTCAATATGCATTTCAATCGCTGTAACTCAGTAGCATTTATAACATTTCCTAATTATTCAAACTCCACTTTTTGCGGAATGGTTGGTTAAAAAAGTTTTCTCAAGGAATGATTGGTTAAAAAAAGTTGTGTTATTGCAAATAAAGCAAATTAATATCCTTTTTAAGGAATCATTTTTCATTGTTTTACTAAATTTGAAGGACAATTTACTTGCCAAATGTTATTTGTTCTCTATAAAAAAAATAAAAGAGTATATCTCTACTTTCAGTTGTGAGTTTCTTTTATTTGTATCTATTATGAATCTATATATTGATAAAATATTGTTTGTAGTTCAATTATTATTTTTAAAATATGTATTTAAATTTAGGAGACCAATAATTTGAAATATCAACTCGAGACAAGAATATATTTTTTGGATTTTTTTTTATAATTTATATTGGAAAATCATTTAGTTTTCTTAAATTTAACACAATAGAATATAATTGAAATTATATTTTTAAATATTTTCAAAAATCAAAATCAAAGAGATTAAGAGATTTGATGAAACAAAAAATCAAAATCAACGAAACAAAAAAAATCAAAACAAAGATATTTGATGAAACAAAAAAATCAAAACAGAGAGACTTGATGAAACAAAAAAATCAAATCAAAGAGATTTGTTGTAATAAATAAAATAAAAATCAAAGAGATTTGCTCAAAAAAGAAATCAAAGATAAATCACAAAAAATTTAAAAAAATTATTATAAATAACTTAAAAAATAAATCAAAAAGATTTGATCAAAAGGAAAAAGCAAACATAAATCACAAAGATTTAAATATATATTTACCATAGAAAAACTAAAAAATCAAGTAAATAAAATAAAAATTAAAAGATAAATCAAAAAGATGAAATAAAAATCCTTCTCATAAATAAAATTCAAAGATCTGGAATAAAATAACCCATGGGTATCAAAAGATAATCCGGAAATATTCGAACAAAACCAAAAGATTTGAAAATAAAACAACAACAAAAAGATCTTTTGATTCCACAACATTTGATTTGAAAAACATCAAATGTAAAATCCAAAGATTTAAAAAAAAAAAATCTCAGCACATCCAGCTGATAATCCAAATATTTGTAGGTAACAAAACTAAAAAGATGAATCTCAAATGAAATAGATGCAAAATTATTTTTGGGATCACAAAAGATAAATCAATCGTGCTGGAATTTTAATCAGAGATTTGATCTCAAAGATTTGATTAAAATATCAAATAAACTAATCAAAGATAAATAAAAATATGATCCCATTTCCTTCAGTCATTTAAATAATGACAACAATAAATAAAAGAAGGATATGTTCCCGCATTCTCGTGAAGAAGGGAACTATCTAAACTAAAAAGGATTAATTTTGTTTTCTGAAAGAAAGGCTAAAGAATTAGGTAGAATCGAATTTTCTTTAAAAGAAAGGAAGTTTCCCATTCTATAGTAAATAAATTTAAAAGATAGAAGTAAATACTCTTATTAATTAATTATAGTATTCATCATTTATGTAATTATATATATATATATATATATATATATATAAAGAAGGGATGAATAAGTAGTTAGTGAAATAAATAAATACATTGTATATAGGAAAGAGATATTTTATTTTGAGTTTAACATTGTTAATATTAAGGAAATATTATTATAAAGAGAAGTATTAAGATATTAACATTGTCATTGTAAAGAGAGGATTAATAATTGTTAGTTGTTTTTTTCTTGCCCTTTTGTAAAATATGGATATTGCATATTCTCAACCCTCTTAATTATAATAGCTTTGTCGAATTTAAGCTAATTACCTTATCCAATTTTTTGGACTCATTGCTCATTTAGTTTGCACATACCCTATAAAGTAATGTTTTGTGAAATAGTTTTTTTACATGATTTTTTTTAATATGATTTAGTAGCCTCTAGCAAAACACTTTAAATTAAATCATCAACATGTTGTTGGGTAGAAACCCAACCTAGAATAATTATTTAATCTACCTAGCCCATTATGCAATGCCTTATATGCAAAGCTTAAATTATTCAATTAATAAATGTTATTTGGGGCTCACGCTAGATTTGAAAAATTTAATAATAAGTTGCACTCAAAAAGAATAAGTCAGTTACATCTAAGTATTTTGGATGTAGAGATTCTTAAGTTCCCCCCCCCACGCGAATATTAAAATAACTATTTTAGAGTCAACCATTCTTGTAGTAAACTAAATTGTCCAAACTTAGACATTTAAGTCGTTGGAAGGAATTTGATTTTTACCCTCCAAGAAACTCATCTATAAGGAGTCACCCAACATGAACCCATCGCTAATTAAACCTTTAGTTGTACCTCATTCAAATGTATTACTATCAATATAGTGATAGGCTTAGGAGTTGTGTTGTATAATGGTGGCCCGTTGCGTAAGTGTTAGGTTGCTAATGTGTGTTGTAAAAAAAAAAAATTGTTAGGTTTGTAAATGAATAGTTCTAGAGTAAAACAATGGTCCCCTAAATCACGCAACTAGGAATAAGTTAATAAGCTAAATGGGAGTTTTGGATTGATAACCAATTCCAAACTGCGTTTATTATAAATATCAATTAAGAGGACTTCTGTGTTGATTGATAGGTTCCAACTAAAAATCTCTCAAAAAACATTCAAATAACCTAAAATTGCCAACCTTATTTTTATTTAGATAGAAGTAATTTTAGTAAGGTAAATTGACATTAAACTCACATTAAACATTATCATAAGTATAAGCTTAATGATTGAGTTATAATGTTTAGATGAGATAATTAATAATATTACCAGTGATTAAATTGGCTATTCTAAAGAGTATATGGTGGCCATTTTCGAAGAGTTATATGTTGGGATAATATTATTTATGTTTAGATTGTGGTGAATTAAAAAATACTATTAATGTATGGTGGAATTGTGAATACTCAAGGGCTTTTACCCCATGTATAAAAATAAATTAAAATAAAATGTGAAATCTTGGTAGTAAGGAATATTTGAATTTTGAGTAAAATATTTGTATTATCGTAGAAATAATTAATAATAATTATAGTGGTAAAATTTGTAAATTCTACAAACAAAAAAAGGGTAGTATAGTAATGGGATACAATTAATGGTACACATTATATTTAGTAATATTATTTCATAAATAAAAACGTTGTTGTTAATTGGTGTTATACTAATAAAATTACTATCAATAAATATTGTTATTGTTAATTGATGGAATAACAATACAATTACTATTATAATTCCCAAATAACGTTATTCTTAATTCTTATGGTTAACGTTATTGTTAATTCCAAATACTTCATCCACTATATATTGTCATTTGGATTTTCCCAACTAAAAGTGAATTGGGAAAAAGGGTCTATAGAGACATATAGCCAACACATCTTTCCAGATTTCCATTTTATTCACAAATTACTATTTATTTAATATAGTGTATATATATTAATGCTTAATAGGCATACATCTTGAAATATGCACATAATAATCTCTATGCACCTTTACGTATTTGAAATTTAAAATTTGGATCGCATTTTACACATTTATATGACCTGTATTATAAAAAATCATTATATACTTATCGGATTGTTTTTATACACATCATTATATCCTTTATATTTTCAAATTAATTTTGAAAGGTAACTCTCCTTCTGAAAATACTCATGGTATAAATACATTTACTCGTTACAAATTTGAAAAAATAAAAGCAACTATTCCAAATAAGTATAAATATATTTGCTCATTGTAGCTTTGCAAAAAATAAGACCAACTCTTTCAAATATACAATTTCATCCAACAAATATGGTTTTATTGAAAATACAGATATTTTCTTAGCAACTACATTAGAAATGACATCTTTTGGGACTATGTTGAGATTCTTCACGAAAGTTCCTTAAATTTAAAGTCTTGAAGGTGCTATGTTTCAATATAGAAATGCCTTGTTAACATAAGGTCATCTAATCATTTAGGGGTATAGTCAAATACAACAAAATAAAGTACATTGTAAGATGGCTTAAATTCTTTTCCACCTCTTTTAGAACCATCAGCCATGTAAGATCATTTAAATCATTTCTGCATCACTTTTCCCATATTAGTTCATTTCTTAGTTTTATGGTTATAATTTGATGGCTTGAGGTAAATAGTATTATGGGAAATAGTGTAGTTGGTTATAAACATTTGTTTGATGGTCACCTGGTTGGTGCCTTACAAATTTTAAGTAAAGGGGCCTCCTTTAATCTTCTCTATTGTGAAGATTGAATTCCTTGCCCTGGGTAGAGTACTTTCCCTTATTGTTTTTTCCCCAACGAAGTACCTTCATAGGAGTACTTGTCGTATATCAAGAGGTTGGTTCATGGTTTTTTGTCAAATGTTTACTTGATGGATTACTATATTCCTAAGTAGTATAGTGTGATTCATGGTGTTTAGATATGTGTGGAAAAATTAGGTAAATGAATGATGTTGATAAACTTTTCACATGTTCAATTATTGGGTAGACAATTCTTCTCCCATTAATTACATCACTTTATATCCTCTAGGTTTAAAAAAAAAAAAAATAGTGTGTGTGATTTTATAATAGTTATATATATGGATTTTGAATTTAATTTTAATCTATATTTATATTTGTTGAACTTGATTATGCATATAAGGGAATTTGTATGTTTCTATATTGTTGTATGCTATTTTTTTTTAAATGTAGTTTAACTTTAAATCTATTCCTTAGATAGAATAATTTTATTTTTATTTAAAAATGCTAATTCTTATTTGTTGATCTAATTACAAATATATGACTAATTGAACTAATAAAATATCTCCCTTCATTGATTCCAAGCATGCTCATAAAGAGAATCATTATTTCATTTTCAAAGCATTTCTCGATGAAGATTTTGTTTCTACTATGGTTGTCATGTTCCCACCCCATTTCCAAATGTCCTTTTACAAATCACACACATGCAACTTTTATTGTTATCAAATACTTAAAGATGTTCCTCTTACGAAACTCCCCAGGTGATGGAAAACTTTCACCCACCAGCAGACATTATCATTTTATTATTCCCGTCTCCAGGGAGGACATTACATTAGGATCTAAAGCTTTGAATGTATGCTATCCTCCTCACCCTTGGAGACTTTTCCTGCGATTTGGTTTTGATGCAAATTTATGAATGGTTGGCAAAATTCTCAAGTAGGAATGATTGGGTGAGAGGGCTGTAAAATATCAATCTTCACGCAACATGCCATAACATTACATAAGAACCCTTCCTAAGGGAAACCATTTGGACACTGGAGATGGCAACGGAAAAGCGCAAACTGGGCCAATGTATGGAACTCTTATTTTCTTTTGTTCTTGATGCTGCGATTGGCGACTCTTCCTCGAAAGCAATGAAAATTAGCGATTTTACCATGGCGGGAACGGGAAACGGTAAAATTGAGGACTATTTATGACTTCTAAACTCGAAGGCATACAGCAGACGTAGAAACAGCCTGCTTCAAAATGATACCTGTTTTGCAGTGCTGGGAAGATTGCAAGGAATCGGCCTTTCTTTCTGGACAATATTTAGATGCAAACATCTAATTTCAAGATTTTGCAAAAGGATGGGCAGCATGAAGCCTCTTTTGGATATTATGCAATGCATGCCACTGCATACTGGACCCCATCTCCACCTCTTCTTTTTTTTTTTCCTAGCACAACAAGTAGTTAAACCTTATATCTAGTGTTGGAAAATCTACTCTGCAGTGGAAAGAATGTACAACTCCTTCCTCCCCCACTCTACTACTTCTTCCTTTGGTCCTTTCCATTGTACATATGCATCTACCAATATGGCAATTGACTCGATGTTTCTACGCATTACTTTTTGTCTTCTTGACTTCATGTATCTTGAATCCTTATTCCCTGAAGGAAATCTTCATACGTAAACGCATTCTTTGTTTTCGTATTGTAATCAAATCCATACATATTCTGGCTGCGGGCGTAACCGGATTAAAATTGAAGCATACTTTACGGGTGAAACGGGCGGGAGAGAGCTGGCTCATTTTCCCTTCCTCCTTTGCCCGCCATTACCGAGGTGCAGACGCTTATAAAAAACGTGCATGAACCTGAATTTCCTAGTCATGTTGTAGTTACTTTAAACCGCTTCACTTAATTTCATGTTTGAATCTTTTTGATCGCTTCGAATTTTATTTTCCACCAAAAAGGTTGTAGGAGCTCTGGAGCTGGTTGTTCTACCGGATTTCAGCCATTTCTAACGCCTTTACATCTCAATACTTGATGCAGGTGGTGATTCTCCTTTGCCTCGCACCCTCATGGGCAAAGCTGGCTGACTCCATACTTAGACGATGCGCTGGAGGAAATGCCTCGCTAAACCAGCGGCCCGCGCCTGAAAGTAGCTATTCTGCTTTTGGCTTCAATCTACACACCATCAATCGATATGGAACCGGAATATTCCCAATGGTGTGCAAGGGGCACGTTACCATTACCAACTAAGTACAACTCCTTCATAGAATCCAATGTGCTTGCACCTAGCTCCATCGTGCAATTGAAAAGATACAGTTGTCCTCAAACAGGTAGCACACGGTATGTTTCTGAACTAATTTCTATATCGCACAAGAATAAGTGAGACCTACTCTCCTCTTAGATTTTGTTACTTATACTTTGTCTTGCTTTAAATATTAAGGTGGATTGTTATTGTCGACCTTGAAATTGTGCACACAACACATGCTATTGTTGGGGAGCTAGTTTTCCTATGCATAGAAGACCTTCAACAACTTGGGCGCTCAATAGGAGAATCCTCTAGCTTGGCCACATCTTCAAAAAACCCTTGCCTTCCTGAAAGACTGCCTCCTCGACGTCTCCTATTTGGTTTCAACCCGATCCTGCCGAAGGAGGCACCATTGCAATAACGCCTATCAAAAACTTGAATCCATTTCAGCCAAGGTGGACTGTTAAAGGTTGTGTAACTGTGAAATCTGAAATACACAGCTACACCACACAGAAAGGAAGTGGCCATATCTTCACCTTTGATATCATAGATTGTGAAGGAACTGAGACACGTGTGACATGCTTCAATGAAGCAGCTCACACCCATTGTGATAAAATTATCGCAGGAGCTACATACACATTGTCTGGAGGCACAGTTCGACCTGCTAATAGAGTCTATAACAAGCTTAATAGCGGGTTGGAAATTTCTCTTATGCCTGACTCAAGGGTTTCCCTCTGTGAAGATGATGATTCCATCCCTAAAGAGCAGTTCTCTTTCACACCCCTCAATGCATTGATGAGCAAAAGCAACAGTTCAAATGTTGATGCAATTGGAATTGTCACTTGTGTACATCCATGCACCACCATCAGGAGAAGAGATGGGACATAGGTCACACGACGGACTTTAACAATTCTTGACATGTCCAACACAAATATAAATGTTACTTTATGGGGCTCGTCCACCGAAAAGGAAGGTGCATAGCTGTAAGAGAAATACCTCATGCGTGAATCTCTAGTTCTCACAATTAGGAATGGGCATGTGTCTGAATTCAATGGAAAGGTGATCAGCACCTCATCCACTACAAGACTATCGATAGACCCTCAAATAGAAGAGTCAGAACAGATTAAAACATGGTTCAAAGAAAATGACAGTACAATTTAGCCTTTGTCTACTAGCTCCTTTCACATGCCCCCACCTACTAGAAGGCTTACGATCAATGCCATTCGTGAAGAGGCTCGAAATACAATGCACCCTCTATAATGCATGTTGGTGGCAACAACACGATTCATAAAAATTGACTCATTCTGCTATCTAGCATGCCCTTCCCACTCAACTAACAAGCCTTGTAAGAAAAGACTATTGCAAACAAATGATGGAAAGTGGTTTTGTGCAAAATGTAATGCAATAATTGACACCTGTGACTATAGATATATACTTCAAGTCAAGTTGCAGGACCACACAAATATAATATGGGAAATTGCATTCGATGAAGGGGCGACACAACTCATGGGAATGCCTGCAGACAAACTCTACAGTCTACAATTTGATCAAGCTGCTAATAGAAATGTGGAGGAGGTGATTAGGAGTGTCTTGAACAAACATTATGTATTCACACTACGTTGTAACCTTGAAATGTACAATGTAGAGGAATGCTTAAAATCAACCATTGCCAACATCGAGCAACTAGATTACATTGAAGAGAATAGCTTCTTGCTAAAAAATATCCAGGAAATGTACAATGTAAAGGCTTCTCCCCCCATTGAACCCGATGTTATACCAGAGCTAGTTGTGCAACTCTAAGGATCGTTGTAGCCATACTACATAGCCTAATATAGTTTCCATGCTCTCTTTACAAGTGTAGTATGACTATGGATGGTATGCTTTCACAAAAAAAAACTCATGTTGTAAAGAACTATGTCAATATATTTTCTATCTAAAAAACTACCATGTTAATGCCTTTAAATGGATAGAAATATGTAAAATATTATTTTCCTTTATTTTAAAAAGATGCACATGTTCATTTACAAGCTTACAGATGCACCTTTATCTGCTACCTCCAAATTTTGTTCTCTCTCGTATTGCAACATGCATTCGTGAACTAATGAGGAGTATCTTTACATTTTCATCTACATTTTGGGTATGTAAGAATTTTGGTTTCATCTTGTTTTTCTATGCTCATATTCCTAATCTACCCTGCTGTGTCCAGACCTGCATATGGCAAAGTCCTCAACAGGGAACAATGCAAGTGACCCATATAATAAGGAGGTATGAAGACAAAAAAACTGAGAAAGAAATCAAGCCTACTATGCTCGCCATAGAGAACAGATAGCTACTCGAAGGCAACAAAAAAAGATTGCATGAGAGTCAAAATAGCCCCCAACAAACAAAAGCCCAAAGACTGCAAGACCGTGAGAGAAGTCGAGCTTACTATAAGCATCATAGAGAGCAAATAAATGCAAAAAAACACAATATCTCTTTACATAAACAAACATGCCTACATCAACATGGAACAACATGCAACGACAATGATAACTTCATGATGGCAATGAAAAAATTTCATCAAAGAATAGATGCACTGTCTAACCGAAAAACATGCATTGTATGCAAGGAATGTTACCGAGGAATGCTCGTCCATTCATCGGGTGCTAATGCAACTTGTAAAAGATATTTCGCTGAGAGAGGCATCCATCGGTTCTCTGCACTCAACAACATGGACCCAGGAGAGCAACCATTTGTTTTGAAAAGACTCACCCAAGTGGAGGAAATGCTCATTGCCAGAGTCAGCCCAGTACTACAAGTAACCCACACTCTTGGAGGCCAGTATAGATATAGTGGCCACACGATAAGCTTCACACAAGATATCACCGACATTTCAAAAGTTCTTCCATGAAGAATACAAGAGTTGGATGTTCTCATAGTTCAAAGATTACATATAGAAGGTCATTATTATGATTGTTATGTTAGTAGAAGTCATATCAGAGATGCCTTGCAATACAAAGTCAAATATGACCCATACTATCATGATGTTGCAATTAATTTTGAGCACTTAGAGCAATTTCCTGAAGCAAGAACAAACATAATGAATATGCTACACACCGTTGAAAGCAGTGAAGACATGGTGGTTCAAAATAATGAAATTGACTCTAATGGGGATGATATTGAACGCAACATAGTAAACACATCGTCATTTACGGCTAGACTTCCAAATAGATGCCGTGAGTTAGAAATTATTAAGAAAACATTAGACCTTGACGACATCACTAACAACATTGTAGACTGGCCTGAAATAAACTCATTGCCAATAAATGAATACAATACTGAGGGGTTGCTTGATATGGCATTTCCAACACTCTTTCCAACTGGAGTTGAACTACAAATGCAACCATGAATTAGGGAAGTACACATGCATGAGTATGCACTCCACATAATGAGATTTCATGACCATAGATTTGGAAGGCATCCAAGGTTCTGATATTTCATGCTTAATACTATGATGCACCATCGTAGCCAGGGGCTTGCTGCAGTTTTCATTAAAAAAAATGCAAAAGAAAACATGCCAACCACTATTGAGGACCTCCGAGCACACTTGAAAAACTTACCTGACACATAATTAGCTCAAGAGCTCATGCACTTTGGCTCTTCAATGTGGGGTACAAGACCATACTGGAACAAGTGTCGTGCTGAACTAACAAATATGATCAACCAAATAGGGTCTCCCACTCTATTCTTCACATTAAGTGCAACTGACACAAAGTGGTCAGACCTGCAATGTCTGATCTCTGATGGTGTACCGGTAGGAATGCAAACAAATAAACATCGTTTAGAAAACGTCATCAACAACCCCCACACCACATCATTATACTTGCATCAATGATTCATAGTGTTTCGTGAAGAGGTTATTGAGAAACTCCTCAACGCAAAAGATTACTGGTATAGGTATGAGTGGCAACACTGCGGCACCGCACATGTACATGGTTTCCTTTGGCTCCATGATGCACCAAACATGGATAAAATTGACTGGGATGATAGTGTAGCAGTTGAAAAGGCAAGGAAATTCTTTGACAAGTATGTCAGTGCTTGGAAACCCCGTTCTGCATCAGCAAGAGACAACTTGATTTTCTGATCTTTCCAAGATGATCCTTGCTTACTAGACACAATAGATATATTTGCTACAGACCCCTCTCATGACTATGAAGAGATCATCAATCGTGTCCAGAGGCACACAAAATGTAGAGAGGGGACATGCTTACGAAAGAAAGGGAAAAAACTAGAGTGTCGATACAAAGCTCCATGGAAAGAGAAAATTATATCTACCCTATCATGTGACAACTGTGGGACAAAACAATATGAACCTGTACAGAATGATGATAGGCTAAACATACACAATCTAGAAATGATTTCAATATGGAGAGCCAACATAGATTGTCAGCCTCACATTTCGTGAGTAGTTGTTTTGAAATATATTGCCAAATATGCATCAAAAGTAGAGAGAGCATCTGAGACTTGTACTGATATGCTAGCAAGAATATCTGCAACCCAAAAAATAGATGTCCTTGCCCTTGCAGCATACCGAAAATTCATGGCAGAAATCATGGCAGAGCATGATATTGGAGCACAAGAAACATGCCATATGCTTCAAAAATTGCCGCTTATTGTCTGTAATCGGCCTTTTACGTCTTTGAATGTTGGCCAAAAAATGTTCCATCGAATAGCAAGAGGACCACATGAAAGCCATCTACAACCTAGCTACCTTCATTTGTACATTAATCGACCTCCAGATTTGGAAACAACAACGCTACTTGAATCTGCACGATCTTTCACGTACTCTACGAGTCGCAAGGGATGCAAGTGGAAAGAAAGAAATGTCAAAGCGATTGTCAATGTTTTCCCAAAGTTCTACACCGTCCCAAATGAGGACTCAGACCAGTTTGAAACATTTTGTTGGAGTGAGCTTCTACTGTACAAGCACTTTCGAAGCTTCGAAATCGACATAGGGATAACTAAGGATACAATACTTGCAAATTGGAAGCAAATGAATGCATCCAAATATGATGTATGGCATGTCCCCCACACCACCCCCTCAGACGAAAACACCGGTGATGCAGAATCAGATAGCGAGATTGAGGTGGACACAAGGGGAATACTTGAAATGAATGAATGGGAATTATTTTCACAAATGGGCCCCTCAAACAATATCAACGTAAATGAGCTTGACCTACTTGGCAGGCGCGAGTTTGATAGCAGCTATAGATGGGAACAACTTGCAGTGCCCCAGGAACTTCATGAAATTGCCACACAATTCATAAACATGAAAAAAACATGTAGCCATGAAAGGCATGCTCCAAGTAAGTATGTTGTCCCAGACTATACATTATCTTCCAAACAAAAACTAGCACTCACACATATTATCAACCATAGCAAGCATCACTCAAATAAACCATTGCACATGATTATTCAAGGGACAGCAGGTACAAGGAAATCATACTTGATTGCTCGCATAAGAAAAGCACTTGATAGTTACAATCTGCACCAGCACAGCCAACTACTCACATTGGCTCCTATAGGGGTTGCTACATTTAATATACATGGATCGACTATACATTCAATGCTTCACATTCCTGTCAAAGAAATGCACCCATTGCTTGGACAATCATTAATAGCATTTCAGGAAGAGATGAAACACATAAGATATATATTGATTGATGAGATGAGCTTCATAGGACCAAAGTTGGTACTGAAGATAGATGCAAGACTAGGTGAGGCCTTCCCGCATCGACAACATCTTTATTTTGGTGGGGTGTCAATAATCCTGATTGGTGACCTTGCATAGCTCCCGCCTGTAATGGACAAGCCTATTTACACATCACACTCAAATGCAAAAACACTATGGGACCAGTTCACGACCGTTGTCACCTTAGACACAGTGTTTCATCAACAAGGTGA
>VDFB02068041.1:0-20126 GCA_007258455.2 Sequoia sempervirens | reverse complement strand
AAATGAGCTCCACATAGCCTATAAAGGTACAAGATCTAATGTGAATGTGTAAAACACATTACAACACTAGATTAGGACCAAGTTTAAGTCACAAACCTTCTAGATTAATGTGAGAATGCAATTAAATAAATTATACAACATTGAATTATGGAAAAGTTACGTTAATTTAGCTTAAAATGGTCCCAAGACCTAATGTGGATGTGTAAAACACCTCACAACACTAGAAAAAGGTAACATTAAGTCTAATTTATCATTAATTATTCCCATATCAAGTATGAAAATGTTCAAAGATCAATTTTTCTATGCTATAGTAGGCCTTGTATATCCATAAGTAGCAAATACCTATTCTACTTAATACCATTTTAACAAACTTAGCTTTATCTTCATAAGTGAAATTTTGAAATAGTTGCCAAACATCTAAATTCTATGTGAGTATAATTTTATATTCGGGCTCGATTTGGTGATCATCTCTAGTTAAATCATTTATCTAGGGATTGATGAATTTCACATGCTTATATTCTTCCATTTTTATTTGAATAAAAGCCCTACTCTCCTCTATAAGAAGAACCCTATGCGGAATGCTAAAAAATGCTCCAAGTGAGTCATTCTAAAATATATTCATAGGGAAATTCTTGAATTTTAACCAAGTCTTGACATTTACATTCACTAAAATAGGTGTAGCCATCTCTACATAATTTAAATGGTTTGAAACTAAACTCCAAGACAATGGTAAATACCTCTTCTTTGCTTAACTGAAACTAGGGTTTGAATGCTCTACTTCCTGAACTCTTAAATTCACTTCAATTTTCTCCCAAATGTATAAATGTTAGTAAATTAGACTATGCTTAGTAACTTATAGTCCTTGATTTTTCCTAACTCATAGTCAATGCACCAAACAATAAAGCTGATGAAACTCTTCAATGTGCAAAAATAAATCCTTAAATACTCCCTAAAGTTCCACAAATGCATGTTTTCTTTCAAAACTTTCTCCATAAGATCTAAACTATCAATTGACAATTTATGTCTTTATGCCAAGCCACAATACATTATATTGGCAAGGGGATTTTTTTATTTTCTATTATTACTCCCCTTAAGCCTTGCCTAGGTTCAGTTTCCAAGAGAATTATTTGCACCGAAGGATAATATAGATTCATTTGTAGTTTCTAATTCTTTCTTGCCCTTATGCTCTTCTTTCTTCCTCCATATATTCTCCATTTCCTTATTTACCTCAATCGGATCAATATCTGTGACTGGATCATTTCCCTTTTCAAGATTATTCTTTCCTATGTTTCTATAGAATATATCAATGTGTCTAGGTTTATTATAGCTGTGACATACAATACTCCTCTAAGGATTATTATTTTCATTCATTCTCGATCTACATTGATTAGCCTTGTGTCCAAATCCATAACATGTATAACAATAACCTTTGAAATATTAAAACTTTCTAGCATGGTTGAAAGTATTCCTCATTTGATTTTTGCATTCACTTGCTCTATGTCCAAACTTCTTACATTTAAAGAATTGAATGGTAAAGGATGAAACATTCTGATTTGTTTTACTTCTACATTCTATTTATTTATTTCCAAACATGTTGCAAAAATAAAAAATACCATTGAAAGATGAGTACCTTCAAGCAGCTGGTTGTTTGATAGGAGATCTTCATTTATTATTTCATTGATTCAAGTACTTCCCATTATTATTCTTATCTTCAGTCTTCTTAAGTTCACTGATCTTTTATACTTTTGAATTTTCACTTGTCTCAAGTCCCTAAAATTTTTTATCTTTAGATTATTTTTACCTTCAATTAGCTCATAAAGCATTGTAGATCTTGTATTAAACTCATCTTCATGGATTCTTGATCTTTCTAAGTCTGCTCTTAGATTTACCACTTGTTGTTCAAGTAATGTGCATTCATTAGTCTTTCTTTGTACCATTGCATTAAAAAATTCCTCAATTATTTTCTTTTCTTCCACTTGTACTTTCATTTTGGTGATGTCTTAATTTTCTCTCTTCAAATGTTCATTGACTTATTTATACCTTTTTCTAAATTTCTTGATTTGTTCTCTCAATTTCTTGATGCATTCATTATGATATTTACCTTCATACCTTTATTTTCACTTTCAACTCTATCAAGATCTTCAAGAGAAACCTTTAGTTCTCAATCATTGTCAATTATGCAACCATTATCAACCATATTCTAAATTTTCAATACCTTTCTAATGTGGTTAAGCTCCTTCAGGGGAACCAAGCTCTAATACCAATTGCTAAACACCTGAAATATTAAGAGGGGGGTGAATTAGTATTCCTAAAAACCATTTAATTATGAACCATAAAATTAAAATAACATACTTGGAAATTACCAGAAATGAAAGCATAAACATCCCTTAACACATGTGAACCATAGATTTTTGGATGTGGGAACTCTCTTACACTCCTAGGGTTATTGCACCTAAAAGGAGAGAGGTATCCAAAAGTATTAATGGCTCACTCAAGAATATTCCCTTTAGATTCCAATGCAACTATGATTGAAATATGTCTAATGGGAATATCTTAGATGCAAAGAATTGATAAACAAGATTGACTATTAATGCAAAACTAAGAAAATGCACTTTGTTTGAAAACACAGTGTAGTATGCAAACATAAACTAAATGACCTAGAAATGATCATGAAACAAAATAGAAAACTATAAAACATAAAGTGTGCACCTAAAAATGTGTAGAGGATGGAATGAATAATGGAAATTTTGTTGATTCTAAAATTTTGACCTACTAGGACTCATATGCCACTCTAGGCGATGTTGTCCCAGATCTAAAACACTATACCAGAGCTTGTTTTAGCCAAATGGATCTAAATCTACAAAAATATCTAAGAAAAATGTAAAATGAGATGCATATGCCACTCATGGTGTGATTCCACTTTGGATTTTCTAAAAAACTGAAAGTGGAAACATAAGCTCTCAGTCTACTGTTTTTGCTCCTTCAGGTGTTTGGATATGAAACCCTAATTTCGAACACTATGAATTTTTGTGGATATTTTGACCTTGACAATAAGGAGATGACTTAAAAAAGTTTGCAACTTATTCTTCAATTATTTCCAAGCCTTCAAAGTTCCTAAATCTACAATCACACAAAGAAATAGAGAGAAATGTTGAATCTTAGGGAATGGGGGTTTACCTTGGTCAAACCACTTTTAGGTAATTAAACCAAATTAAGGAATAAGATGAAGCATGAACATGATATGAAGGAATTAGAAACTTTCCATGATGATAGATCTTGAATTTTTGCAACAATGAATGAAGGAATTTCCCTTGAATTCCTTAGAAGTGGTCTTGAATGTTGTTTAAATGACCTAACCCTAGCTTGCTTGACTTGAGATGGAGAATGAATGATGAATGAATTATGAAATAGGGTTTAAAAGCTTCTTAATATAGGAAATCCACCTAAAATTCCTATTAATTTGATCCCCAAGGATGACATGGAGGAAAATTAAAGTTAAAACCCAAATTTTCCTACTCAAACCTTGAAAATGTCCCAAATGGGACTCATTCACCCAGAGTGGTGAATGGGTCCCACATGGGCTCTTTTGCTAGCTGGGATGTTAGGGAGTGAGAAAATCAGGTTTATATGTTGATTTTATTAGGTCTTTGATCAAAATAAGCCTTGGGATGCACAATATGAGGTCATAGGGGCCTATTAATGATGATGTAAAGGGAAATTAGGGCTAGGGACAAAAATTTCAATTTGAAATTGTGATTAAATACACTCTACAACATCAAAATAAGGTCCACATAGCCTAGAAAGGCACAACGTCCAATGTGAATGTGTAAAACACAATACAACACTAGATTAATGTGAAAATGCAATTAAATACATTTATAATATTGAATTAGGGGAAAAATAGGGCCATTAGACTTAAATGATTAACAAAAGTATAGAAAAGTGTGAAAGTTATTTACAACACTTTACAACACCTTTACAAGAAATTGATAAATGCATTTTATTTAGTTTGCAAGGGTCCAAGACCTAATGTGGATGTGTAAAACACCTCACAACACTAAATCAAGGCATCATTAAGTCCAATTTATCATTAATTATTTCCAAATCAAGCAAGTTACCTTCATTTTATGCTACAACATGCAACACATGAACACTAGAATTTTTATGTGGAAAACCTAAGATGGGAAAATACCATGGTGAGGGTTAGCTCTCAATATAGTATGAATAATCATAAAATATTACATAAGGACTCGTGCTACCAGGAAAAATCACTGGCCATATGAACTCACTGTTCACAACAAAAAGGAAGATAAAAAAGGTGGCTTTTGAACCGATACAAAATTCATCTAACATATGCTAAATTTAGTTCCTTTGAAGATCAAGATCCTAAATCAAAACACGTCACCTGATATGGAACAAAAATATCTACTCATAATTACACTAGCATATCCTTTTCTCAATCTTTTGCAAAAATTTAGTTTCTTGCTTGCATTTGGATCACTTCTCTATATCACCATCCTTACAAACTCAAAATCATATATATATATATATCAACATTGTGAACATTAGTTAGGTTATCCTAATGATATGTCACCTAAGGTAATGCAAAAAATGCCTTATCAACACCCAATTAAAATCAAGTTACCTTCATGATAAAACATATGTGATATAGGTCAACATGGAACTATAATAACTTCTTTACATATTTTAGTTTAGCTAGGTATATGAACTAAAATAAAATACTTCAACTGATTAGCAACCACAACACACATGGACTTAAAAAATATCATGCCAGCTAGAAATATCAAATCATAGACACTTATAAGAATTTTCCTAAAACCACAAGACCTAACATAAATTTGTAGAGTGTGAAGAGAATAGACAATACCCATGACAAAAAAAACTAGAAAAATGAAACTTCTATCTTATGGAACTTTTGAACCATTATCCAATACCAACTAAAAATTTGAATTTAGACACTACTAACATTCATAAACAACATAATGGAAATTCAAATAAGTACCTATATGTACAATGGCATGCAAACCAGTTTACAATAGGAACAAAGAGAAAAAACTATCAGTGGGGATACATAGTAAATGTGCTTATCTATGAATCAATTTGTTTGTGCAAAATATTTTTCATGCCATTTTGATATTCACCAAGTAGCATTGAAATCAATGAAAACATATAAATTCTTCATTCTTTCAACACAAAACATGGTTTAACATAGGTAAGCCCCTATACAACATAACCTTTTCCCCTATTTTCATGTGTAGGTAAGATCTAGAGGTTTTAGTAGGTGATTGTCTCGAAAAAAATTACAAAGATTAATCCACATCTTAGAACTTTCATATCCAATAATTAAGGAGTCCATTCTAGGGCATAAGGTTCCCTAGACTAGCTAATTCAAGATTGAATTTTTATCATAGGTTCCTCTCTATGTCTCAATGTTAGATATTAAGTTGTTTTGTAACCTTCTATTTTCACCTATTTGTTAAATTATATTTTTAGATCTAGGTTTATATGTCAAGTAGGCTTGTCAAATCACACATCAAATTTATCATCCTTACAACTCAAAATCACAACATAAACACCAGGGGTTTGGCACTCCATGGTGGCAATAAGCTAATCATCAAAGCACTAGTGAACAAGTATGTTTTAAATATTGAGTCAAGTGAAAAGGAGATAATTTTAGTTATCCTTATTAGATCTAGGATCACTTATCCTACTCAACAATTAGTTTTCCTATATGTTTTCCTTTCTGTGACTAAAAGAAAAGCTCACATGGCTTTTTCAATCGTATATTAATTAATATTCATATATCATTATCATTAATCAAATTTTATAATAATATTTGATTGATGGGGAAAATTAGAGCTTATCAAAATCAAGATAAACCACTAGAATTTCCCACCAAAAATCATTATAATTTTATGTGATTATGAGGGCCAAAAGATGCAAATATAATCAGAAATTGACCTTAACTATTATAGCAACTAAGAGGGAAGTTTTTAGAGCTCAAAGAGGGGTGTACCTTGCTACAAGAAGCCTATTTTTAGGGAACAAAGGACTCATTTTCCTTTAGTGGTGAATGGGTCATTGTTAGGGTTTTTGAAACTAAGATTTGTTAGTGCCTACACTCTCAAATTCCCAATTGTTAGCTCACGAAAACTTGTACTTAATTTTGTAGATTCAATTCTTCGTTCTTGCATTTTGAAGGTCAATCTTGCAACTTGACAACTTTGACAATTTTACTCAAAACTTGCTCTCCACTTGATCTTCAACCTATAAATCTGCAAACACACACTCAAGGGAAGAAAAAATTGTTTATTGCTAGTGAATAGGAGTTTTCCTAAGTGATGAGGGTGTAGCCCGGGACATAGAAAATAACCCACAAACAAGAGAATAATTTTATTATTCAGAAAATGGCACTTCTTACATGCAGAGGATCTCAAATCCCCAAGTTCTACAACACATGCAAGTTATAGAAAGCTACAGAATAACCCTTTCGCAATATGCGAGCTTGTCCCCATAGAAGTTACTCAAAAATTTGAAACCCGCCCATAAATAGAGCTCCTTATTAGTTTGGAGCCAAAACAACATTTAATTTGAGTTTAGGCGGTTTGGCGCCGAATATTTACAACATGAAGTTCAAATATCAAAAGAGCATTTGCAACTGTATCTTCTAGAAAGTGCGCCAACTTCGCGAGGCCATAACTTTTGATCCAGGACTCCGATTCGCGAACCGTTCGAACCGTTGGAAAGGTCTCGAAGTCAAGAACGCACTTGAAATTAGCTACACCGATTTCGGCAAGTTTCGATGCTGATCTAGAAGCTCTAAGTGCCTCAAATCTAACTCGGAAGATTTTTAGGTGCAAATCTGGGAAACTAAAACTGCAATATCTTTCAACCCAAGAACCAAAAATACAAACCGTAAATTGGGAATTTCATTATGACAAAAAGGGTATCCAAAAATGTAAAAACATCTAAAAACTGAGAAACTTGAAATTTAACTATTTTTGGGTGATGCAAGATTGCCCTTACACCATTGGATGCTCCTACATCAGACACCCAGGGTAATTTGAGAAGTGACCCCGTCACATCTCAGATGGTTGAGGAAAATCCAACCGGTCAACCGATGCCTTAGATAGCCAGGATGAATCTTCCACAGGCCTTCCTCTCCATCTCACTAGATATTCTTCATACTGCTTGTTTCTAGTACTCCTTCCCACACGACTATCCAAGATTGCTTCAATCTCCCCCTTTTCTGAAGTAGGTGCTGGAATCCCACACTGTTCCATCATTAGTACTTCCTCTGTGCCACCTTCAAGATACTCTGTCAAATTTGAAATGTTGAACATAGGGGAAATGTTGAATCCATCCAACAACTCTACCTCATACGCATTCCCTGAATCATGCCTCCTCAAAATTTTACAGGGACCGAACTTCTTCATCTTCAATTTGTTATATGTTCCCACTGGAAACCTTTCTTTCCTCAAGTGGACCATCACTTCATCACCAATCTGAAACTCCTTATACCTCCTCTTCTGATCTGCCTTAGCCTTATATTGTATATTCATCTTGTTAATATGCTCTTACCTTCTCATGTATATCCTTGATGTGTTCTCTAAATCTTGGCTTCAAAGCACTTATTTTCTTCTCTTGGTCCATCTTCCTCACTCGGAGTTGTTCCGGATACCTCTATATACAATCTGGAATGGTGATCTACCAGTTCTTCTTTTGATAGAATTGTTGTAAGAAAATTCTGCCTTGGGTAAGATCAAGTCCCATCCCTTGCATTTATCTCCTACCAAACATCTCAGTAGGTTACCCAGACTCCTGTTAACAACCTCTATTTTCCCATCTGTTTGTGGATGGTGTGCAGAACTGAACTTCAACTCTGTCTTCAGCTTCTTCCACAAGGTCCTCCAAAAGTACCTCACAAATTTGGTGACACGATCTGAAACAATACTCTTTGGTAGACCATGTAGCCTCACCACCTCTTTGAAGAACAAGTCAGCAATGTGGACTGCATCATGGGTCTTCCGACATGGAATGAAATGTGCCATCTTTGAAAACCTGTCAACTACCACAAATACCGAATCATTCCCTCTTTGCATCCTTGGCAAACCAAGAACAAAGTCCATACGTATATCCTCCCGCGGCCTCTCTGGTACAGGTAAGGGCTGATATAAGCCTGTATTTTGGCTCACTCCTTTAGCCATCTGACATACCCTGTAGCTTTATACAAACTTCTTCACATCCTATGACAACTGAGGCCAATAATAATGCTCACCGATAATGGCAATGGTCTTATCCCGACCAAAATGTCCTACCATTCCTCCACTATGCTTCTCCTTTATCCGGGTTCTCCCTCATGGAACTCCCTCGAGGGATTTTACAATTGACTTCCCTTAATAACATGACATCTACGGATTATGAAATCCAACCACCTTGTCCTGCAACCAGCGTAGCGAGGTTCGCGCAAGCTTTCAAGCCTCTGCAAAATCAGGATCTTCTGCATATAGTGTCTTGAGTTCAGTGAACCCAACCACTTCAATCTGCATCTTTGTCATCAATGTATGCCTCCTACTTAAGGCATCTGCAACCCTATTTGACTTCCCACTCCTATGTTTCAAAACAAAGGTATAACTCTGCAAAAACTCTACCCATTTCATATGCCTCTGATTTAATTTTCCCTGACTATTTATGTGCTACAAGGCCTGATGATCAGTATATAAAACAAATTCCTTTGGCAACAAATAACGTCTCCATTTCTTTAATGCTTGAACTATTGCATAAAATTCTTTATCATATACAAAATACTTTCTCTTGGCATCATTTAACTTTTTCCTTTGAAATAGACAGTAGTCGCACCTTCTTAGCTCAACATTGCTCCAATGGCACAACCACTAGCACATCACAATCCACGAAACACCTTGTTGAAATCACGGGGAGGCTAGAACAAGGTGCTCTGTCATACGCTTCAAGAGTTCAAAACTTTTTGCTGCTCCAGTGCTCCACTTGAATTCTTTTCTATCCCCTCTCATTGTTTCAGTCAGGGGTCCACAAATACTGCTGAAGTTTCTAATGAACTTTTTATAAAAATTAGCCAAACCATGGAAAGGAATACCACTCGATGGGTTCTTGGGGCTGCAGGCCGACTCCAGAATAGCCTTCACCTTCACAGGAATTATCTTTGAGACCTGGCGAGACAACAAACCCCAAGTACCACGAACTCCCTCTTCACAAAGAGTGCACTTCTTGAGGATTAATCAACAATTTCTCTTTTCTTAACTTCTCAAAGGCTCTCTGAATATGCATTAGATGTTCATCCAACGTCTTACTGAAAATCAAAATATCATCTAAATACACAATAACAAAACTTCACAGAAATTCTTTTAATACCTCATTCATGAGTCGCATGAATGTGCTCGGTGCATTGGTTAGCCCAAAAGGCATAACTAACCACTCGTACAGGCCCTCTTTGGTCTTGAAGGCAGTCTTCCATTCATCTCCCTCTCGAATCTGGATCTGGTGATATCCACTCTTCAGATCAATCTTTGTGAAGTACTGATCTCCACTCAAACAGTACATCAGGTCATCCATCCTTGGCAGAGGAAATCTGTACTTGATTGTTATCTTGTTTATGGCTTGGGAACCTGTACACATCCTCCACTCCCCATCCTTCTTTGGTGCTAGTACTGCAAGTACTGCACATAGACTCAAACTCTCCCATATCAAACCCTTTCTCAACAACTCTTGAAATTGCCTGTTCAACTCCTCATTTTCTGCTGGAGTCATTCTATGAGCTGCCTTATTTGGCAAACTAGCTCCAGGAATCAAGTCAATCGATAGTGATCTTCCTTATTGGTGGTAAATATCGGTGCATTATCGAAACAATATCCGAAACTCATCCAACATCCCGAAACTTCATACGGAACCTTCTCACTATCCTCCTTACTCACTCTAGGAATCAATGCATAACACACACGCTCATGCTTCATACCTTCCAAAAAGCTTCTTCCATCTACATAACAAATTCTAGCACTACTGCATACCTTTTCTTCGATCTCCTTCAGGGGTTTCAACTTGTGAAGAACCCCATCCTTTGTCAAGGAATAAGTGTTTGCATGGCCATCATGTACAACTCTCCTATCAAATTTCCACGGCCTCCCCAACAACATGTGACATGCATCCATGGGGATGATATCATAGAGCACCTCATCATGGTAGCTCTCGATCTTGAACTTTACTAGGAACTGCTCATTGACCAAAACTTTGTGGTCTTTCTGCAACCAGGCAATCCGATATAGATGTGAGTGCCTTTCCCTCTTCAGCTTCAACTTGGTGACCATCTCCTCTAACACCAGATTATCAGTGCTCCCACCGTCAATAATGACATCACAACATTTTCCTTCACACTTGCACTTTGTGTGAAATAGATTCTTCCTCTGTTCTGGTTCCTTTTCCTCAATCACTAGGGCTCTCCTAATCACTAGGGTTTCTCCCCTTTTAGCATCATCTGAATGTTAAGATTGGGCCTCCTATCTGCATGCGCAACCCTTCCACGACCTTCTGGCCTTTTGTCTGCCCTTCCTTGGTGTTGTGGACATTCATAGGCTTGATGCCCTTCTTCACCACACTGGAAACACGTTCCTCTAAAACCACCTCTTCCAGATCCTTGTCCATATCTCCCTCATCCTCTACCTCTTTGATCACCATTGTTTTGATTCCGCGAGGCATTAGAAGTTGTCATTCTTTGGCTTAAATTTTGGTACCCACATCTTCACTTTTCTTTTCATCATCATTTTCGACTTCACGAAGGTCTTCCATTGCCTTCCGCTTTGACCTCCCTCGTCCTTTTTCTTGCCATCAAAATCTTTTTGTTCGGCTTCTCTTCCACCTTCAGAGCAAACGGATACACATCCTCAATGGTGGTCATTCTGACTAGGCTTAACTCCTCCTGAATGCTCGGTAGTAACCCATTAAGATATCGGGCTACCTTCTCCTTATTGGCCTCTGTGTGACCCGTTCGATGATTATTTTGTGAAAATATTTAGTATATTCTTTCACAAAATCTGCTTCACTGCTTCAGCCTTTGTAATTTCTTCAACAAATCCTAGCTTTCATTATTCGCGGTATGAGCTGGCACTGGGTTTTCTCTACCATCGCGATCCTATCACGGTGATCTTGACTTTTCCTCTTGAGTTTTCTTTTCCAAGCTGGACCCTCTTTCCCTGCACCAAAATCACGGCATGGCCCTTCATCTTCATTTTCACAAACTTAACCTAATCTGGGTCCTCCATTTCCTCATACTCGAAATATTCTTTTAGCTCATTGATCTAGTTGATCAATTCTTATGGGTTCAAACTTCCAGAATAACTAGGGACTTCAGCTCTGGGTCTTTTCGATCTTTGAAATGGCCCTTATTAGCCATTGGTCTTGATCAATTGCTTCTTCTTCCCTCTTTGCATCCAGACCTTCTTCCTCTCCTTCATCCTCACTTTTTTTTTTTTCCTCCCTCGGGTTTAACCCCTCTTCTCCATTGTTCTTATAGCATCAATCACGATGCAGGAGGGCTGCGGTGCATCTCTTCCACCGAGCATCACGCGTCTCGACCACCTTAGCACCACCACACCTACCGGGCATCACTCTTGGAGGCATCTTTCTTGACCTCAACCCACAACCCCCGCGGTCACAGTGCGAGCGCCTCCGCGATGTGCGATACGTCCACACACACTCGAAAACACGCTCATTACCACTTGATGAAGTGGCGGGGCACAATAACCACAAATAGAGGGAATATTTTATTATTCAGAAAATGGCGCTTCTTACATGCAGAGGATCTCAAATCCCCAAGTTCTACAACACATGCAAGTTACAGAAAGCTACAGAATAACCCTTTCGCAATATGCGAGCTTGTCCCCAAAAAGTTACCCAAAAATTAGAAACCCGCCCATAAATAGAGCTCCTTATTAGTTTGGAGCCAAAACAACATTCAATTTGAGTTTAGGCAGTTTGGCGCCGAAAATTTACAACATGAAGTTCAAATTTCAAAAGAGCATTTGCAACAGTATTTTCTAGAAAGTGCGCCAACTTTGCGGGGCCATAACTTTTGATCCAGGACTCTGATTCACGAACCGTTCAAACCGTTGGAAATGTCTCAAAGTCAAGAACGCGCTTGAAATCTGCTACCCCAATTTTGGCAAGTTTTGGGGTCAATCGGGAAGCTCTAAGTGCCTCAAATCTAACTCAAAAGATTTTCAGGTGTAAATCTGGGAAACTAAAACTGCAATATCTTTCAACCCAGGAACCAAAAATACAAACCGTAAATTGGGAATTTTATTATGATGAAAAGGGTATCCAAAAATGTAAAAAACATCTAAAAATCGAGAAACTTGAAATTTAACTATTTTTGGGTGATGCAAGATTGCCCTTACACCACTGGATCCTCCTGCATCACTAAGACAAACCCCTTTTAGGTAATTAAATGAAATGATGAAATAATGCAATTGAACCATGAACATGAAGTGATGTAATGTAGATAGATTGGATGTTGTATTGTAATTCAAATATGCAAACTAACATGTAGTGGCCATAAATAATGTAGATCTTGATCCTTGAATAAGATGTGAACAATGCTTGCAAGTAGATCTTCAATCCTACACCAACTTTCTTAACTCAACAACATGCATGAATGCACTAAAACCTTGTCATGATGATATGATCTTGAATTTATGCAATAAAATTTTGATAATCTTCCTTGAAATGCCTTTGAAAATGCTCTTGTGATGCTCTATAATGCTCTTGTGAATGTTCTCTTGGGTGCACATGAAATAATAGGATTACTTAGGATGAAACCAAGTGAATTAACCACTTATTTATACTAAATTAGGAGATTAACCCCAAAATTCAAACAACTCAAGTGGACACCAGATCTAGAAACAAAAATTATTAAATTCCCACCAAAATGTAATTAAGAAAGGTAGTCCTCATTAAGGGAGACCGATTCACCACCTAGGGTGAATGGGCCCTGGCATTGTTTTCTAGGACCATTCCTTCCAGTGATGAAAGATCACTAAAAACCTATGTGAAATCAATTGATAAAGGGGGGTCCTATCGAGGGAGGACCCATTCACCACTAGGGATAATGGATCCTACACCAATTTCTAGGACCTTTTATTTTCCCAATTACATGTTATGTAATTTGAATTATGGGTTTCAAGATAGATCCTCGGGAGGTGTCACAAATAAGGCTTAAATTTTAATTAAAGGGGCTAATTAACTCCAATTAGGGTATCTGTAGGATCATCATGGAAAAAACAAGCCCTTATTTTAGAAAAATTAGAGTTAGGCAACTTGACATAAAAATTTGAATAAGTTATCTATATTATTTAAAAAATATGTAAGAATAGAATTTGTAGTAAATTGAATGTAGTTTCTAAACTAATAGGTTTATTTAAAAAAAATCTATTTGGTGAAAATTTAAAATTTCAATACAACAGTACTTAAATTTCAGGGAAAAATAAGAAGTAGGTGTATGTTTGACCACCCTAACCACAATAAAATGATAATATTTTTACATAGGATTTTAGATATAAGTAGAGGACTCATGTCCCGATGTGATGCATATTTTTTTGTAATTTTTTTCCAAGTAAATAATTAATTATGATTTTTTTATTACAAATTTTTAAAAATATAAAAGCTCATATGTCTAACGACCTTAACTTTCTCAAATTTCATCAAATTAAATTTTATTTTTTTAATGCTATAGTATGTGAAGAATAGAATGTGATGTATGTTTCAGATTCAAAAAATGTAATTTGTTTGGAAGCTATAGATTTTTTCAATCAACCTATCAATTAGGACTTTAGTCATAATTCAAATAGAAAATGAATAATAATTATTTATTAAATTCAAAGTAAAGCATAATTTATATTGGTGGAAAGTTGAGAATATCCTTTAAAAACCCTTTTTGTTTCATCAATTTTGGGTAAAAAAAAGTTGTCAGCTACATACCCTACAAATACCCATCATATTGCCACTTTTTCCCCCATCATGATCCTCCACATACCCATTAACCACAATTAATTAAAAGGACCCTAGATAAATGTGAAAGTTTGTTTCAACACTCTACAACACTTAAATAAGGTACACATCAATTTTATTTTATTGAAATAGGGAAAAATATTGATGTGAATTTGTTACAACACATTACAACATTAAACCTAGGAAAAATTAGGTTAATCCAATGACAATTATCCCCAAATCAAGTAAGGAAAAATGATACTTTTTCTATTACTACATTTCCCCCCTACTTTAGTGAGAGGATGACACAATATGAAACTCACACTAAAGTAGGAATTCAAGAAACTTAAGTAAGCAACAATAACAAAGATACATGATCATACCCTATCAAAGACCAATAAAGAAAAACAAAAGTATCAAGCACAACTATCCCAACATGATTTGAAACGGGGCTATTTGTCCATAACATATGTTGCTCACTCTGGAGTAGTGGAACCTTAGTCTGTCCACTAGGTGAGTTGTCCCAACAAAGTGGCAAATGAGAGAATCATATTAGCCTCTCATACCATACTGAAGTTATCCCCCTGACAACTTTGATAAGGCACCATAATGTAAAGCTCTTGAAAATTGTTTTGTAATGTAAAGTTTTGTTAAAGGGGATTTTTATTTTTTCATGCAAAGGTATTCTTAGGGAGCATTGTTCCTAATGTCTCCAAGAGAGGACAAGTCAAAGGTGTCAGATCATCACTCATAGGATGCCTCATTTGCATCATGCCATGATGGTAGATCGTACACTCTAGATGACATCAAACCCAATGTCACCACCAAGAAGAGGACACCTCACAAGAGAAAAGAAAATAATGCCATGATTTTTTTTCAAAAGATGTCTTTGATGTATGCCCCCACTTTAAATTGGTTGCTACACCATCACTGTGAGAAATTTCTTTATAGTAGCCAAATGATTTGCATAAGACATGAGAGGTTTTCTTTGGAAAACCTTATGCCAAGTCATATATTTATGAAGTAAGATGTTTCATAAAATAGGAACGAAGGGTTGCCCCCACAAATACATAATGGATCTATGGATTTAGGGTCAATATGTCTTTGCTATAATGTTGTCATAGAGCACAAAACTATCATCATTCCCGAAATACTCATATAACTAGAATAATGACAAAAAAAGAGTGAAAATAAAGAAAGATCCTTTTGAGTAAACATGGAAGAGACTTAAATTTCTCGATGCCTTGCATCATCCCCAAAAGGAAAACAAAAGACAAACGAAAAGTGATTAAATAAAATATTTTGGATCAACATGGAAGAGACATGAATGTCTTGATGCCTTGCGTCATCCCCAAATGGAAATCACAAGAAAAATGAAATGATTATGACATATAGAAGAATGAAAATCACATATAGAGGAATGCACAAAAAGAGAGAGGTACATCAAATGAAACAACATAGGGGATTGCATTATACACATGCAAAAAGAAAACATGAAAAAGGAAAAGACTAGTAAGGCACATGCGAGTCAACCTAAAGTAGGTCATCTACATCCCAATCTTGGTTGGTGTAAATAGAAGGTAGAAAACTAGCCAAATGGAAAAGAGAATGTGTTCAACTAGGGGAAGCACTAGGTTCAACACTCTTTTTAGGATATTTTTCATTTAAGGTGATAGAAGAAGAAAATAATGTATTCAACTCATCATGCACTTGTTCATCAATATTTACAATGTCAATGTCATCATATAGATTTATCACAACAAGAGGTCAAATAATAGTTTCCATGAAATTTTCTTATTTATGTTGTGGTGAAGGTATAGGATCATCATGCTTTGCTTCAGGTAGGTTTGGATTTTGATTCTCTATGTTTTTATTTTCTTGAGTTTGCAATCTATGATAAATAACACGACATCTACGTCTATGCTCTCTAGCACATCAATTTCATTTCAATCTATTATCAATTTTTGTTTATATAAGAGTGGGTTTGTGAATCATAGGTTCCTTCTCTTCCTTGGGAGGAGTAGAACAAAACATAGGAGGTTGTTCAACTAATTTCTCTTTAACTTTGTAAACTTGTTTGATTCTAGGAGGGATAGCATGATTGTTTGTGTTATCTCATGGTCTCTTGTAGGAGATTGTAGGAGGTTTGTCTATAGGTTGTTCTTGTATGTTTGGAAATGAATTTGGTTTGATCATTGCTTTGTCAAGGATATGTGTTTTATTTATAGGTTGAGGCATGTTTTAAAGGGATAATTTTTCTATTTTATTTACCTTGAACTTTTGATATGATTTAAAAATGAAATCTCCATGAGGCTTGATGGGCTCCATAGGCTCAGGCCAAAATAAATCTAGTGAAAAATTCCCTCGGGCCAAAAGAAATCTAGTTATTTTGTCCTTGATGATAAAATCTTAGCCAATTTTTTTCCAAGGACCTTGAAAGATATTGCATTAGAGTGGTTTTCCAACTTTCCCAATCATTCCATATGATCAATCAATGAATTGGTGGATTCTTTCATAAGTCACTTTCAAGTTCACATGACTCCTAAAAAGATGATGGATGACCTCATGTGATGTAGAAAAAAAACATATGAAAAAGTAATTGATTTCATCTCATGATACCAGTCCTTGTATGCTCAAATTGATGTCAAGATTCCTGATGCACATCTACAAAAGATGTTTATCAAAAATTTGCACACAAAACTTCAAGATAAATTAAATATGATGAAATTCCCTTCATTTATGCATTTATGCACAACCTTATGTGACTTTCACAACTCAGTTTCTAGTCAAGACTCGAAACCCACTTGTAACCAACTTGACAAATCTGAACCACAAAACCAAAACAACACACAAGAATTTCATAAACCAAATAGAGGCTTCTTACAATTGAATCTACCTCCTCAACCACAACCACCAACCCAACATTTTCAAAACCAAGTGGTATCTATTAAAGAAACGATGCCTTATACCTATGGGGATTTGAAGAGACAATTCACTCCCTTACCCGATACCCTCCATAATGCAATGAACCAATTGCTTCAACAAAAAATGATCACTTTTTCAACCATTAAACCACTTGATACCACCCAACCCTTACCACCCACTTTCAAAATCAATGATTATTGTCACTTTCATTGCCAAAATGTACATGACACTGAGCATTGAAAGTGTTTAAAAAATTTAGTTCAAGACCTCATTACTTTGGGTTGTTTGTCCATTGTGGGTGTTAATGATCAAGGTAATAAGTCCATTGCACCCCCTAACCAAAATTTACAATTTTTCACCAACCCCATGGCTAAACACACTACTTCATTCTTCAAGGCTAGAGAACCTTCAAACACTGATGTAATGAATGTTGATACCAATAGTGAAAAACATGATCCAACTCCTAATGCTACCCAAGTTAATCCTATGGATGAACTTGTGGGTGTGATAGATGTTATCCCTCCTAAGGTCCCAACCACTAAATCTCTCGATATTAATTTTTCTTCTAAAGATATACTTCAAAAGCTTATTGATGGTCCTCTTTACATAGCTGGTAGAATCTATGATAAGCCCACTAATGGGATATTAATAGATCCCACTTGTGGTGAGAATGTGATCACAAAGGAGTTTTTAGTATTACATGAGCTTTATCAAGAAAAATATGATAAACCAACTACATGGATTAAAACACATGCTAGTTTTGTGTTCCCTATAATTAGATTGATCGTACTCCCATTACAAATAGGACCCAAAACTTTGGATGTAACATTTTCAATTATTCCATAATCAGATCAATTTCATTTGCGACTAGGCCACCCTTGGCTTCACTCACTAAAAGTGGTCCCTTCAGTGGTCCAAAAATGTTTGAAGTTTCCACATGGAAATGAAATTTTTACTATTCACCATAGTGGTTTTAATCCATTATCCTCTAAAGGTAATTTTTCTTTAGAAGCCTTTTGGCTTGAACCTATGGAACCAATCACCCCTCGAAAGGACTTCTTTTTCATAGCCTATCAAAAGTTCAAAGCCAAACAAATAGCCAAATTTTCTCTTCGTAACATGTCCCCATCCACTTCCAATCCTCCTATCATCGATGAAACCATGCTTCAACCTAAGTTTTACATCAAAAAAACCATACAACCTCATGAAAAAACACCCTTAGACAATTCCTTTCCATTGTTTAAACGACCAAGGGAAAATGAAGCAAATATTTTCATGCCTCCTCGCATTAAACAAGTGTATAAAGCCAAACAAAAAGTGACTGATCAATCCTCTTCAGTTTCTTATGTTCTTCCCCCTTTGGAAGTAGAATAACCTATGATGAGTCAATCTAATCTTACATCTCAAAAAAATCAAATCAAAATTAAACACAACCGTAGTGTTAGGGAACATAGGCATTGTCATAATCTCCTTGCTTATCAATCTTGCATGGAAGAAAATAAAGAAAACTGACCTTTGCCTTTGAAAGAAGTAATAGATGACCACCCTCCTTCTCCTAACCCACCATAAGATAGCCTAGTCCAACCTTTACAACAAAATGAACCAATCCAACAGCCGCAACTTCTGATACATCCTTTATTGGAAATTACCCTTCATCCTCCCATCGTCATCAATCATAATGATGATGACGATGGTGAGGAGATTTCCAAAATAGATGAAGAAGTGGATAATGATCTCAAATCTTTATTTCCATCCACGATGAGATTAAATAATAAATATTCTCCACCAAGTGAAGAACCTCATACAACTCCTAGTTTTACACTTCCAATTCTTCCTTGGGACAGTCAGCCACCCTCACAATATACCAAATATGATTGGGAGGTGAATGACTTGTTAGATGATTTAATTGAATTCACCTTACTATCCATTTTGCATTTATTTTACTCTATTTTTTATTTTGGTTTGATTTTATTTGTGTTTGATGTTTCCTCTCTTTGTGCACGTCATCTATTTATACCTCTATTCTTCTATATGTTGTGCATTGTCTTTTTCACTTTTTTTTTGTTCTCCTTTTGGGGATGATGCAAAGTGTTGAGATGCCCTATGTCTCTTCCATGCTGACCCAAAAGGTTCTTTTCCTTTTTTCCTTTTTGTTTTTTTTTTCTCCTTTTGGGGATGATGCAAAGTGTTGAGATGTCCTATGTCTCTTCCATGTTGACCCAAAAGGTCATTTTCCTTTCTGCCTTTTTTTTTGGTGTTTCTCCTTTTGGGGATGATGCAAAGCATTAGACTAAAATGTCTCCTTCATGTTGACCTAAATTCTTTTTCTTTTTCTTTTTCCTTTTCATTCTATTTTTGAGTGTGTTTTTCTTTTGGAGATGATGCAAATCATTGAGACCGCAATGTCTCTTCCATGTTGACCCAAAATGGAATTTCATTTTTTTCTTTTGTTTTTGCTCTCTTTGTGTCATTCTTCCAGTTCTATGTGCTTTGGAGAATGATGATAGTTTCAAGCTCTTTAATAAAATAATTTCAGAAATGAACATACTAACCCCAAAATCCATAGATCCCTTATGTGTTTGGTGTGTTCTCTTTTGGAAGGAAACTCCCTTTTCTTTTGTTCTCCTTTTCATTGACATGAAGCAACCTCAATTAAAAACATTTCACTTGTTATAGGGCTTTCCAAATTGGCTCTCATGTCTTGTTTTCTTTTTACATTTTCTTTCCTTCGCTACCTTAAAGTAATTGCTCACAGAATGATGTGTAGCAATTCCTTTAAAGTGGGGGGCATACATTACCATAATTCATTTGCATTCTTGGTTCTTAGTGTAGCCTTGTCATTTCATATGATGTGCTTGTCACTTTTTGGATGACATTGGGTGTGATTTCCTTCATAAGTGTGATCTATCTTAGCATATTACATTCTTGTTGGTGGCCTAATGTGACACACTACATCCCCTAAGTTGTGAATATACTATCCTTTGATTGGTCCTCTCTTGGAGACATTAGACATAATGTTCCCTAAGTTACTGACCTTGCATGAACTTGAAAAGACTCCTTTGAACATTTTTTATATTTTTATATTTTTCATCTTTACACCCTTGCATAACACAAATTGCATTCCTGTGGTACCTTCCTTTTTGTTCATGATTTCTAATCATATGAAG
>VDFB02068039.1:0-20537 GCA_007258455.2 Sequoia sempervirens | reverse complement strand
CCAAGATTTAAAATGCAAACCAGAAAAGCCTTCCACAAAAGAGAAAAACAAAAAGGCAGAAGCTATTGCAAAAAGATGTGCAACATAATATTATTCAGGAATTCTTAATTACATGAGATGATTTGTTTTATAAAAGCAAAGTATGTATAACCCTAATCTTATCTTGAGCAACAAGATAGCTCAACAAGATAAGGATGAGAATAATAAACCTAAGAATTAAATATTACCTAAGTAAAGTTATGCAAGTGTAATTAAGATATTAATTACACTAACAACATAGACCTAGTAACTCGACTCCAAAGTGTGACACACTTCCATTACCATCCTGCGAGGCCCTTTCCCAAGGCTGAACCCCATCTTCCTCTAGCCATAGAGGATTGTTGTCCCCCACATCATTGCTGCCTGTAGCTGGCTGAAATATACTTAGTCAGTCGAGAATAGTAAATAAGATTTAGTTAGTTTAATATTTTATGTATTTGTCTTGTCATGTTGTTGTAGTAGTTAGTGCTTCGGGAATTAGTTCCTAATAGAATAATTAATGTTATGAAGGGACACGATGGTTGGTCCTTCAACCATCGTCGACTCACTATTTGTATTCAGAGTCTTGTAATCAATGGATAGTGTGGCTATGATTGTTCATATTATACTTGTATTGGCATATGTTCGATAAATAAAGACAACTGTGATGATTTCATGCATTATATTCTAGTACGTCATGCATTATATTCTAGTACGCTGTTATGTTCTATAAGTTACTCTCGTTTACTCATTGCATATGTTGGAATTCATTCGGTGAGTAAAAACTACCCAACTGTATTGATTGGTTGTTGGCAGTCTTGGCAGTAATATCCCCCAATAATACTATTTCACTTGAGGTACTGAAAACATAAATGTCTTTTTTTAGTGTTGCATACGGATCTTCACTATCTAGCTTTCTCCTCTTGTAGATCTTTGAGTTTTTAGGAGCAAAATAACAAGTAGCCAGCCAAATTGTACCCTCATTTTCTGTTATTTTCAGCCATATGAACTGCTTATTTGGGCCCTTTTTTTCAACTTTTATTCTCTCACCCCAAGTTTCTTTTATTAGCACTGCAATCCCCCCATGCTCTTTACCTGATTCAATCCCTTCATTGCAAATTGAGACAAGTAACCTTCAAAGTCTGGAACTTTGCAACCATCATGCTCATGCGTTTCTGTAAGAATAATAATGTCTTTTCCCTCTGCAATGGGCCCCAACCCCGGTCCTCTCCTCCATGGGTAACCCCTACAATTTCAACTTACTATATCTAAATACCCCTGTGGGGCCCCGAATCCCTATTTCTTGTATGGTAAACACTTTTCTGATTTGAGCTTTCCCATTCTTCAACCATGCCCATTTTCTTACATCCCTTGCTGATTTTACTTTCTCCCACTCCTTCATTCTTCTTGTTGCCCAAAGGTTAAGTCTTCATCCAAGTATATATTAGTACCTTTAAGCATCCCCCTATTCTTTAGGGTCGCAATCTTGTCTTCCATGTTCCTTAAGATAACTCTTATATGCCTATTCCTGCCTTCTTCTGTTTTCTTTCCAATCCTGTTTGCTTGTTGAATACAGCCTACCCACTTTAGCTTGTCTTTAAAAAAATCCCTTGTTAAAATATCAGTCCTCTCCTCCCCAAAGTCCTTCAAACCTTTGATGATGATGTTGATAGCTTTGTCTTGCTTGTCTTTTTCTTCTCTTTTTTGCCTCTTGATATGTTTCTCTATGATTTCTTTTTGCATAGTTGACGATCCATTTATGACTTGTGTGCATGATTTGGCCTCTTCTATTTGGTCTCTTAGCTTCAAAGTTGCATGGACATGGATACAGATATAGATACGGATACGGTATCGGACATGTATATGGCCATTTTTTAAGACCACCAATATGGATACAGTTGGATATGACATTCATAAAAAACACATACACGTATATTTTCTAAGTTATTAGACGATATTTTCATTACTTTAAAAGAAAATAAGTAATTATAAATTAAATAATATTAAAATTTAAACATTAATAATTTAGTAAAGAATAAACAATTAAATTTATATTTTAAGAATAAATTTTTTATTTTTTCAAAATTTCTAATGTATAAACAACATAATATTAATATTAAATATAAATATAAAACTATAAACAATTAACTTTTTTAAATCTATAAAAATGAAAATGCCAAAAAAATAGTAGAGTTGCACTAGAAGAAGACCTAGAAAAATGGGTCGTTGAAATAGAAAAACATTTTAGTTGTCTTCCTCATTTGGTGTAGGTTTAGTTTATACAAAACAAAAGGAAAATTGCACGATTGAAGTTTTTTAAGATTAAATTTAGGAAGATTCATGTCAGATATTTTGAAAATCAAATCACAAAGTATCCAGCACGGCTGGAAAATCAAGATTTTTTGGGCACGTGTGGGTATGGTATCCAACGTGTATTTGCGGTGTATCGTACCCGTATCCGTATCAGATACGCGTGCCTGGGGAGGGGCAGGGGCGTATCCAGCTACTCTGCTTAGCTTGCTTTCAGTTGTTTCCATGTTTGTGATTGCTGATTGAATTGCTTCTAGTTGCGTTGTGTCACTTACTTTTATTGTCTCTGAGCTCTTTTTTTTTGTTGTTTTTGCATGTTCTAAACCTTGCTTTAAAGCGACCGGCTCCTCCTAACCTCTTTCCATCCTACTTTGCAAGCTTATTACTTGCTTTTTGAGCATCTTGTTTTCCATTGCATGGTTCCTACTGGCTTCTAAAATTTATTTTAGATTGGAATCTTCATGCTCTCCCTTTGCTTCTAAAAATTCAATCCTCTTTTTCATGTTCATGAGCTCATTTACATAGAGCTCCGATGACCACAACAAAGGAGTGGTTGTAGGGCTGTAAGGGTCCATGTTGTCCTGAAACCCTTCCACACCACCCCTTTTATCCACTGTGAAACTTTTTGTTTTGCCTTGAATTGCCCTAGAGACCTCTTGAGATGACAAAATCGCTTCCTTTTTATCTTTATCTTCTCCTTGCTCTATTTGGTCACCTGTTGAATGAAGCATTTTAATAGTGACCACTACATTTTTCTTAGATGCTTTTGGTAAAATCATAGTGAGCTTTTTTCCTGTGACTGCATCAACTTTCTGTTCTGCCTACACCTTAAGATCCCCTTATATTGCTTTACATTCACAAAAACCAACTTCTCCTTTGTGCCATATGAGAAAACTTGATGGTACCTTGAACAGAAAGAATTCCAAGGCCCAACTATATCCCCAACTTGAGAGCTAAGGAACGAGTTTGCAGGCCCCTTTGCAATTTGGAGTGAATGATTCCACGGATTATTTAAACCCTCTTGATACAACCTTTTTAACCAAGACCCAATTAACTGTATTTGGGGGTTGCTTATTGACTCAAAGCAACTTGCAAACTCAACTGGCCCTAGGTTCAAAGGGTGTGTATTTTCTATTGAAAAAGGAGTTTTCACACCTGTAACCCCTTGATTTTCCCTGACAGTGATAATCTGAGAGTTTTCCTCATGCTTAACCATGATTTATAAAACAAAGTATTTTTAACTGCAGCTTGCCCAACTCCAGTTTTCTGTTTTTGAAAATGTGACAGAGAGCTAAGAAAAGAAGCAAGAAAAGGGGACCTAGGACAAACCTATTGCGAAGTGTGCAGTGCCCACGAGATCAAGGATGTCCCCCGCTTTGAACCCACCCGACCCCACACTGCCCGCAGCTCCCATTTCCAGCCCACTGCCCTGTACTTTGGTGTTGGTGTTCTATGAGATGGCACAGCAAAGGCCCCATCAGATCAGCAATTCTGTGATTCCACACTGGCAGGGTTATTCTTTCCGACCATGCACACGGGAGATAGATCAAAGAAAAAACCAAAGAAAAAAAAAATCAGCACTTTGAAAAGTCAGCGTAGCCTTGAAAAAGGCTTTCTAACACCAATGGCTGCCTTCTCAAAAGGAATCACAGCCTTTCTTCTAGTTGCCGTACACTTCTATGTGGTGCCTTACAGTCTTCAAAGGCAAGCAAAGAACGAATATTGAGTGATGATGTGGATGTTTGACTCTCAATAGTCAGGTCAGCAATTATTCTTTTGAATGTTTGCTTATTGTGATATCAATAATATTTTGGATGAAATTTCTGTATACGATAGTTGCTGCAGCAGTTTATATGTTGATCAAAATAATATATATTGAATACATTGCTCAGTAATTTTAATCAGAAAAAGTGTTATTAGCACTAATAAATTAAGGAAGATTGATTTTAGATGGTCATTTATGATGTTTTGCCAACATACCATTGAAATGAAACTGTTTGATGAAATGCCTGGGCATTAAACTGTGAAAATTGCAAAAAACTGGTTTAGAAAATTGGTCCAGGATGGATATTACAATAAATCTGGAGAGCTGCTGTAGAAATAGTTGCTTGTCAGCTGACATGGGTTAGTAATTGAATGTTAGTTTCTATTAATGCCAAAGTGGTAGGATTTTAGGTGGGAGAGATAACTTATCAAAATGCCAGGATAACCTTTTCTTATAAATGTCTGATATTCAAGTACCTGCAGTGAATGGTCAAGACAAAAGCTGAAATTTACATTTGTTGTCAATTACGCTACTGTTGTTTTAGTAGTTCTCATCTATTCATTTCCTTTTCTTCTGATGTCTTTGCATTCTCAATTATCAGTTGTTATCTAGAGCGACAGTGTTCATTTCTTCATATTTGTATTGGTAAGGATCAAGTTGTTATTAAGTTTGTTCATGCAGAAGCAGTAATTCCTATTACGTAGGCTAATAGTAACAAGTAGTTTTTTGCAGTTTGAAGTGGTGGTCTTCAGTGGCATTGTATCTGTTTTTTTTCTATTTTTGACATTTTTTGGCTGTGGCATGCTTTGAATGAGGGTTGATTAGCCCTAACATCAAAATTTCCCTCCTGCAATATAATTCAAATGACCATCACTTTTCCATACTGTTTTTTTTAATTGTATTTTTCTTTGAAAAAGAGTTATAAGGTCACAAGGAGGGTGACTTCCAGGTGTATTTTGTGTTATTTTCTATGTTCCACGGCGTTTCGGGGACGGGGACGGGGACGGGGACGGGGGGGCGGCAGGGGACACGTTTCCGGGATGTTTCCTTGGGGGCCATTTTTAGGGGACGGTAGGGGACGGCGACATACAAATTATTTATATATATATATGTTTTTTTCAAAATTTATTAATATATTATAGAGAGAGAGATATGTCAATAAATTAATAATTGATAACAACAATATCAATATGTCAATAAATCGCGAGAGCAGTAGTATAACAGCATAATAAATGTCATTAAACTTATTATTGTAGCCAATGATCCGGGTATGTTTGTATTTCATTGGGAATCAATATAAATTAGATTTTGAAGGAAATGTCTGCTGCTGTAATCAAATCAGACTTATATCAGACCTGTAATGCAGTGTATTCAGACTTGATATAGTGCAAATAAAATCAGATTTGAGGTTGAATGTTTCATATTTGTTGATGTTATGATAGAAGTTATCATTTCTATGTTTTATGCAAATGATTTGGCATTAAAATTCAATCAAACACAAGCATAAACATTCAGAAATCAGAACTCAGTCACTTTGCATGCCAAGTGTTTGACAAATGTCAAACAGCCCAAACTCAAAAATCACCTTAGGAAGGAGGATGGAATATTTAAAAAATCAAATTTTTAAATGATTTTTTAACCCAGTGGGGGACAGCTAGCCGTCCTCGGTACGATGAAGGACGTTTCCAACGTCCCCCATCCGTACCAGACGTTTCCTCCCATTTCCTGCTAGTTGGGCTGTTTTGGGGATGGATGGGGGACGTCCCCTTTGCGTCCCCCCGGTCTGGGGACGTTAGGGGACGGGGACAGTGGGTTTTGGGGCAAATGTTGACTAATGGTTCTTATCAAGTTCAATGAACATAGAAAATTTTGTTGTCCCATCTGGAAGTTTGGAAAATATCAGATAGCTTGAATAAAATTGTTGCAAATGATGATATAACTTCATTGCAAGGTAAGCAACACTGGAGGTCTGCCACATCGTGCTCAAAACACAGTGAAAATTTAGGGGTCCTGTTAGTGATGCAATTCTGATGTATTTTGATGTGCATATCTCCTTTTTGTAATTGATGAATGCTAATTTGATATTGAGTTCGACAATTACTAAATCTCATTTTCTATAGCAAATAACATGATGGATCTGTCTTGGCAGGTTCTTATATACTGCAGGTCATCTGTAGTGCCAGACTACCCATCACAGTGGCCTGAAAACCAGAGGCTCTTCAGCTTAGATGTTTTATATCTTCATGACAAACCTGGTCGAGACAACTGTCCTCAGAAAGTCTACGATGCTCTTGTTGATGCCCTTGAACATGTTAGTGAACATGAAGGATATATCTTTGAGAGTGGTGTAGGCCTTATGCGTGTGCTTTTTCGGTTTGTGTGTATTTTGTTGTCTCATCCCCAACAGCGTTGTGCACAAGATGACAATCACATCCCAAAGTCTTTGACAAAGCCTTCTTCAAGTGATGCAACTCCAAGCAGTGCCTCTTCACAAAAAGAGGACAGCAGTATTAGCTCTTATCAATAGGACATCATCAAGCAGCACTTGTACTTCCAGTACTTCAGTAATCCTTCTATGGTTCGGTGCAAACAATTTTGTATGTGATTGCCAGATTATATTATATTTGTATATAATGGATTTCCGTTTTAATACTGAAGGTAATATATCTTGTTAAGCAAGTGCGAATCTACATATTCTGGTAAATGTTATCCTCTCAAGGTTTCGGAACTGTTTTGCTAAAACATCATCAGATGTAGGAAAGCTTCTCTTAAAGTCTTAGAGCACAATTTTGCTTGTTGAATACTTCAGCATATATAGCAATTACCTTGTCTCCATCAACCATCCTATTGTTTCAGAAAAAAATGTATTGCTGAAAATTAAATTATCCCTTATGTAAAAATCAAGACTAAATCTTAGTGTGTCTGGGAGGGTGAAGGAAGAGGTGAGGAGGGGTAAGCAGGGAAAAGGGGGGAGTGGGGAGCAGATGGTGTGTGGGCAGGCATGTGAATGTTGCCTTTCCGCTCTCAAAAGCGGGATCATATATAGCCTGTCTTCCGATTGCTAGGGAATGAGTTGATTCTAGAGACCAGTGTCGAGTGAGAATACTTATTGAACCATTTACTAGTGTTAAAAGTTGCCTTTTTTAAAAAAATATTTTGAGTTGCAATGTGCCCACTTTATTTCTGATAATTATTTATCTGTGGGATCACAGAAAGCTTGTCTAATGATTGCTAGGGAATGAATGGCTTCGTAGAAAACAGTGTCAAGTAAGAGTACTTATTGAACCATTTACTATTATAAACAGTTGTCTTTTTTGAACATTATTTTGAGTTGCAATATTCCTGCTTTAATGCTGATAATTATTTAACTGTTTGATACATAATGATTGAATTTACAAAGATGAATTGTATAATCATATCCATTTGTATATGCCCAGTTTTTCTTCTTGTTTTGAAATTTAATGGTCCTTAAAAGAAGTGACCATCTTGAAAGCCTATAATCTGAAGATACATTTGTATCAGTCTTAGGCACCGCTCTTAGTAGCAAGGATATATGCATGCTAAAATGGTAGCAGATAGCTGGGTAGTAAGCAATTATTTCAAGGTCATGCATAAAACATCCTGCCACCAATATCAAGGTTGAAGAGTTTATCTCATAATTGCACAATACTATAGCAATCTTGGATCACCATTCATGTTCTCTTTTTGGGTTTTTTATTGACTTGGAAAAAGAAAATCCAAATAAATGTGAAGATTTAAGTACACAAAATTGCAGACATTAGAGGAGTCTTCTAAAGCCCTAAACAAAATATGATACAGTGCATTTCAAAAAGTCATTTACAGGTTCAGCATGCATGACCAAACTCCTGTAATTTTGAATTTTTACTGATAATGCATGACAGAAAATATCAATCTTGAGAGGCAGACCATAGGTAAAAATCATGTGGGAAAATATATGTTAGCATAAAACTTCCAAATCAATTTGCTACATTTTTTTGAAAGTTTTACCAAAACCTTTCTAGCTATTGATCCATATGGCTCCGTGTTTAACAGTAAACAATATATGAATGGACTTTGAGGCCTTTTAAGTGTCCTCTAGTAGTGTGAGGCTTCCAAGGATAGATTACAACATAGAAAGATTGTGAACTTGAAGGTGTAATGGAGAGGATCCGCCACTCCCGAGTCTCTAGGATAGGGAAGAGTCTACAGGGGACAGATGGCTCTAGGTTACCTCAATGACAAAAGCTCAAGTGACAGGGTGACAAACATAGGAAAGACTCAACTATGTTTTTGGGTTTTTTGGTTATTTTATGATAGAGGACTTTAGAAGTCAGGCGAACAGACCTCAAAGGTCTCGGGAACAAATTGACAAGCTCTCTGCCAAAGGACGAGAGCACGGCGTGTTGGCGTCTCTATGGCGCGTTGGCGTCTCATACGGACAGAGGCAGAGTCTGTTGCCAGAAACACTTGGGACCTACTAACAACCCAAATACTAAAGTCTGATAGTTTTAACTAACTAGACAAAATGCTGAAAATGCATTAAATGTAAAGAAGTAAAACAAGAAGAATACTTGAAAGACAAATACGCTAACTGCTAAGCAAAATGACAAGTAGGAGGAAAAGATATTCAACTCACGATAGGTCCAGCCTCATGCAAGCTCCTCACGGACAAAACCTGCACACACAGAGATGAGAAAATGCTGGGGCTGCTTTTTGGAGCTTGCCTTAGTCAAAGCCCTGCTTTGGTGTTGCCACCTCCATGGATATCTAGATAGACAACAATATAGAAATAGTGATAAAGAAAGTGACAAGACAAGACTTAGAATATGCAAAGACAACAATATGCTAACAATAAGAATTATAATGCTATGAAATAAAGGTTACCCTCCCTGCTATGAGCTTGGTGAAGCCGAGAGGAAGAGTAGCGCTTCAAATATATGAGATGAACGTGCAAGAGTGATGTAGAGAGCTTGAGAACCTGCAAGAGAAATGGTGTAGAATAGCAAGAAGAGCTAGAATGGAGAGAATGGAAGAGGGGCGTTAGAATGAGAGAGTGTGAGATCGAATAGCAAGAATGAATTTGAATGAGCAAAGGAGGGAAAGAAATGGTCAAATTGCATGCCAAAGAGTTGTTCCCTGCTTGCAACTGCAAAGGTTTACTGTTGCACAAATGGTTGTCGTTGCACCAAAAGATTGACCTGTTAATGCCCAATACAATCGCTAGAGTTAATGAATCCACGAGAGGCGGTTAAGCCATGTCAAGAACCCAAGCTCTGCACTGCACAACACAAGGAGACCAAGGGCACACGGGCTTTGTTCAACCTGTGACCCAAGCTTTGATACCAATTGTTGCACAGACAGTTGCGTTGCACCAAAAGATCGACCTGTTAATGCCTAATACAACTGCTAGAGTTAATGAATCCACGGGAGGCAGTTAAGCCATGTCACGAACCCAAGCGTTGCGTTGTACAACACAAGGAGACCAAGGGCACACACCTTGCAACAATTACACTTCGTGGGTAGGTGACAGTGTAACGTCCCAATGGCCACAGGATCAGGAATCTTGTCAGGAAGTTTGCGCAGTGCGTATACGTCTGCGCAACGTCGAAGCGTCCTAGACAAAAATTCCCTCACCGATAGAAAACGACAAGGCATGGACGAGAATGAAGGCTTAGAAGGCGGGTTTTTTTATTATCGACTTATTAAGCTAAAGTAAAGGGTAATGTTGTGGGAAATTGCATAAGGGTGCAATTTTACGCCATAACAGAAGGCAACTACAAACATGAAGATCCTACAGATATGTAAGTAAAGGCCCTTGGGGCTTTCATAGTTGTATGTGGGCAAGTTCTTCTTAATCATCTTGGCAATGTCACTTGAAGTCCAAGTAGCAATGTTAGCTCTATGGTGACATTATAAAAGGCAGTCATCAAATTATTTGCATGCATTTCAACCACTTGTCCACATGGGCTTTTATTGACACTGCCTATATGAACACATCATGGGTTTTGTGGCTTGAGCCATTGAAATCATGCTTAGAAGATTTAGTGGTGGATGCCATGTGACTAAGGCTGGACTGTTAAGGTTGAGATTGATCGGTAACCTGTGGATGACCATTATTGAAGCAGTGAAATTTCAATGGAATTGGATACCCAAACTTGCTTATCATAAAAAATTCAAAATTAATGGAGTCAGTTTGATGATCAGCTATATAAGATGATCCCATGCTTTAGATCATGAAATCCAATGATTGTATGCGAACAAGGCACAAGCTAGAGCAAATAATTAAACATTGGATAGTGCAATATGTGCATTGGTCATTTAGGGTTGATGTCCTTGTGTGTGCATTGTGTAAGTGCAGTGCAGGAAGCGAAAGTCGGGTGGAAACTTGTGTCCAATCAAAGATAGGAAAGGAATATTCAACAAATTTACACCTAGCTGTTTCATTGGAAGAGAAACGAAACAAAAAATCTATGAACTGAAGATTCTTGACAACCTTAGTATAATAGCTTTGCTGTTTAGAATTTTGCTAGGCAACATAACCCAAAAGATAATCATAATTTCAGCTAGGCCTTAGAACTGCACTCAACAACACATCTAGTTTGTGTGTATGATTGTTTTTGGTTTTAACTCATATTTTTCAGTTGACATTTCAGATCACACTCAGTGGTCCATCATCTTAGTTTTTTGAACAATAATATGCTCATGGCTTAAGGCACAATGTCAAGGCTCAGAATTTGAGTATCCAACAAGCTAATTTTGACTTGGCTTGAAAAAAGGTTTTGTCCAAAATTTAGTCAAGACTCAGAATATTTTCCACAATATAATATATAAAATGAAGCAATTGTATTTTTTATTTGAAATATTCCGAGCCAAATTTTTTCGTTTTTCAATTTACAAATTACAAAGCAGAGCACCCGTTAAGGTTAGAGAATAAACCAAAACGTGCAAGAAAACAACTCTAACCAGAATGGCACCGATGATGGCGAGCATTGGTCAGAGGATCTCTACTCTAAATACAGAAAGGAACTCAACGTCAAGTATGTGCTACCCAATCCAAGGCGGAGTGAGGGGCGACCATATGACGGAGTGATTACAGAATTAAATGCTTGAAATAAATGCTGAAACTGGAAATACTCGACACCCAGAATGTGCTTGCTAACCCAAGCTGGGAAAGTAGCTACCATAGGGCGGAGCTGTAACTATTACAATAACTTAAATGAATTTGAGAATTACAATCAGATTTGAACAAGAATGAAATGACTGCCAGTACTACTGTCAGTTTTACAAAGGATGTTCATCTGCCTGCTGAAATCATAGAAATTTGAGAGCTTAACATTACATCAAAAGATCTCTTCTTAGTATGGTTAGAAGAGCCAAAACAATAGACCTTTCAATGCTCAAAATTACAACTCTGATTTTTGGATAAATCTGCACTCTTGAATTAAAAACAGCAGTCTAAGGAATTCACTATTTTGCTCATATCTCTCTCTTAACTTGCCCAATTAACATGAAACCAAATGCAATAAGCTCTAACAATGGAGGCGCCTAAGATGAGACACAGGAAACAGATCCAAACAACCACAATTAATTATGCACGAGACCCAATGCAATCAAATGGTACGGCTGCAAGAAGGAAGGCGATCTGCTCTATTAAATTAAATACTTCTCTAAAAAATCTGCAAATTAGAGAATGATGGCGCCTAGCCTTAACAAGGGGAATGGGTTAATACCCAGATGCAATACTTTTGTCTTTTTTGATTTATGAATAAAAACATGAATCTGCTATAACAAATAATGCAAAATGCTGAAAACCACTAATATGCAAATCAGATCTAACCATGCGATAAGCTGATTACAATGCATAAACTAAATGTAACTCACAAACTAGACTAAATCACCACTAGTCGCTGTCTTTCAAGCGAGAAGCAATGCCCAAGCTAGGAGGCCTTCATTCCTCGAAGCAATCCCAAAGCCAATCCGGCAGCATAACATTCCTGTAGATAAAAGATACCAAATGATGCTCCAAGACTCCTTTTTATAATTCTCCAGTTGACTTCTCAAAACCCTAAAATCCGCTTTTAGGTCAAAACCCAATCTCCTCAAGGATGGGCGTACTTTTCCTTCAAAGCTTTAGATTTGATATTTTAAATAAATATCATACTTTAATAAATGCGCCCAACAAAGCTTGCTCAGACTTTAGTAATAATTAAAATATTCCTTAATGAGGCGCCACCCTCAAAAGATCACCTTTTTAAAACAACCTTAAGTCATTAACTCTAGGCCAAGGGTCAACGTTAAAATATAATAATTAAAACGTGACTTTTTAATTAAATGACTTAACTTATCCTTCCGAATGTGCCCTGAAGCCAATACTGAGCAAAACATCTGACCAAACTGAAGCAGGAAGTCAACCGAGCTGAACTCAACTGGAAAGCTGCTAAAAATAGAATTTACTAAAAATAGTAAATTCCGGAAAATGCTCAGAATGCCGAGATGAACACACCACTGCGAAGCTCTCTGAAAACCCAGAAAGGATCCGCCATTGAATCCATCATCTTTGAGCAATGACCTCCTCAAAAATAGGAAACCCTAATTTATCTTCCGACTAGCCTTCGGGTTCCCAAGGAAAAGGCCAACGGTCACTAGAAAGATCAGGTTTGAGAAGGGGACATTACAATCCGCCCTTCCCAAAATTGCTTGTCCTCAAGCAATACCACCACAACTCCAGAAATTTGAAGATTAATCCATACGCAACAAGTATGATCCCTGGTTCCCAAATGCGTCTCAGGAAAAACCCACCATGCCGATGCTGCACCACTCTGATCACATTAATGAAAATATCATGCCAATGCTGCACTGACTCCCCTTGTAACTCCAAAGTGTTACCATCTATGATTCTCAAACTGAAAGATCTTAAAGGAAGGAAATCAAAATCATGCAACATCTCATGTCCACGATCCCCCGAATTAACAGTATCAACCATACTACTGTCAATCACCATTCTAAGCAATAGGAGAGATAGACTATTCAAATCAAAATCGAACTCCTCCCCATACCTCCACATGGTAACAAACGGGACCATGCCTGCAAGTGTGACCTCTACAAATCTTCTTGCAAGGAGGGAAGCATTCCTTTGCAAGAGCTCCACAAACTCATACCCATGTCTCCGCATAAAGCTACCATGCCTCATCTGAATTATACTTGCACAACCATGAAGACTACAGAAAACAATCATAGTTCCAACCCCATGAGTCTCCGAATGGTGAACCAAAGCATGTGAGCTACTGCTGTCATGAATCAATACTGAGAGTAAACTGTCAAAGTTTACATCATCAACCATCATAAGATGAATTTGGAGGGTAGGAAAAGTGTGAAGGAACAAATAATTACTGCTGATCAAGACTAGGATCAGCGCAGTGCAATCTGATTCTCGAGTCCTACCCAAGGGAAAACAACAACACCACTCCAAATCCCAAGCGTGAGCATGTGAGATGACCATCGAGCTGCAAAGTGACACCTCCAAGGTGGTTGGAAAACACACTAGATTCATCTCCATGAGAGAACTACCACCTCTTTGATCAGGAGTGAGGAACCAACTCTCCTGAATGAGAGTAACTCCATAAGTAAGGTGGCTGGTCTGCCACCAACCAGCAAGCTCGTGTCTCAAAATCTGCCCTTGTCTGAGCTGAAAGTCACTTCCAAGAACTACCGATCGTTGATCTCTCCAACCCATATTCAAAATTTCTCTCCAATCCATTTGTTGATGAACAAACGGAACCATCAAGTAGCTGGAAAAGAAGGGAACAACATCAACAAATCTAGAAATTTGATCCTTATCCCTCCAAAAGTCTTTTCCATAAATAATAAATTTTAACAACCCAAGTTGAGAATCCCCAGCATGGATACCCAACTGAAAGTGATTTTCAACACACTGAAAAGAAATCTCTACACATTCCCAAGTGCTAGTGAGAACCAAGTGCCTTCTCACGAAACTGATGTCCCATGTAGTAAATCCTTGAAGCTTAACCATGAAAGCTTCCACATTAAGGGAGTATGAAACATAGAGTGGCTTCAAATTCAGCTCCCAAAACTGATCAATATGATTCCAAACATCATTCCACCCAAGGGATGGATTGTCAAGAGTGCACCCACCAAAGTCTAGTTCACCTTTTTCCCATTTCCCCTGAGTAGTAGGTCTGAAATCTTCACTCGTTGCTGCTGTAATGAAGTTACCAACAGCTATCAAGACTTGTCTCATCAACACCTTGATGTCATGGATGTTGAAATTACCTTGCTTCGTCACCTCCCATGTAGAACCTCCATCCTCAAACCCACTTATGCATTCATGACTAATCAGCAAATGTGGCACATCCACATGGAGTGAGATCAAAGCATCCAAGCACTGGAAACCATACTCAGTCTCATTCTTTGTTTCATCTTCCATCACATAGAGAGGATTGCCATAATCTCCTTCATCACCTTCTTCAAAGAGAGGATTGTCAAAAATTGAAAAGTTATTCCATCCATCTTGCTGATCTAAATCTGCACTTGTAACTTCAGTCCTTCTTGTGAAACCTTCAAGGTCAAACTCTTCTCGAAGACTATCAAGCTCACAAAATACTTGCTTGATTTCTTCGGCTTTATGTGCATTCTCTTGCTTTGTGAAAATTTTGAAATCAGCAAACTGATTTTCTATTTCCATTAATGCCATTTGAGTTTCTTCTAGCGTAGCTCTTGTTGATCCAAGCTCCAGAGAAAGTTCATCAATCTTTCTCACTCTATCTTGAGAAGCACAAATGGTCTTCTTTGCAACTTCAATGGCATAATCACGATCTTCAACCAAGTGCATGTACTCGGACTTCAAGGTTACCAAAGAGTTTCTGATAAGTTGCAGATTGGGAAGAGCAACTTCATCTTTCACTCCTCTTTGTCTCTCTTCAAGCTGAGCCTTCCAGTACAATTCCTCAACCAAGCTATGTGTGTGATCAAACAAGGATAAAGCTTGCACTTCCTTGTCAACGAACACCTTGAATTGTCCTTCCCACTCATAAGAATGCGAAGATGGTGAATTGCTGGTTGGCTGCTTTTCAAAATCAGAACTTTGTTTTGTGACATCGCTGTCCTCAAAGCTGCTCCAACCTTCTTGTCTTTCATCCTCAACTAATGGAGAATGTTCAGTGTCATGGAGAGGAACATACTCCACAGTTTCTTCGTCCTCAAGCTTGCAATCAGCTTCTTGCCTTGGTAGATCAGCCTTGTGATCTAAAACCACATTGAACCTTTCTTCTTCAAAAGCCGTAAGGTCTTCAAGCTCTTCATCCACCTCATTGCCATTTTGATCAAAGGCTATGGCAGCCCCTGACTCAAACGAACAATCATTGAATGCTGGTTTGAAAGTTTCGGAAGTAACAACATCCTCCTTGGTGGCTGCAATCAACTTGAAGGGATCACCATGGAGCTCTTCAAAGTAAGCTTCTTCATCAAAGACAACTTCTCCTTTGGCCTCCTCATAGCTTGCAAGGCAGACAATATTTTGGTTTTCATCAGGATCAAAAGGAAATTCATCCCACAAAGGTTCTTTGTTATACCTCTGTGCCAACACACCTGGATCCCAAATGCCAAGGGGTTGACTGAGATGATCAACAGGAAGAGGTTTTTCATGCTTCACTGGAAGTATTGACTCAATGAATAAGTCAAATCCTGAATCTCTTAAGCTGATATCTTCAAAAACATTTTCTTCCGATGGTTTGGTTTGTTGGTCAAACCCAAATCCAACAATGTCACCACCGAAATGAAGTGAAGATTCTTCGATGCTGCTTGTTTCGAAAACTTCACCTTCATTATCTTTTATGGAACTATCATGAGAAAGTATGTTGCTGATTTCCTCATGTGGAACTTCTCGGGGAGTTGAGACAGCAACAAGAGCAAAACTATCCCTCACTAAATCTTCAACAAGAGGAGGTACAAACACATCGAAATCATTACCAACATCATCACTTTGGTAACGGTCATAAGCTGATTCAAAGATACCAATAGTATTTCCTTCAACTTGCTCTTCTTCACTTGCTATCACATGCAAGTCAAGGGGCATATTATGAGGCTCTTCCACACACTCTTCAACTGTCACGTTTTCTCCTTCGAGCTCACGATCATTTTGATGTGATATGTGCACCTTGTTTGTGCCATCTTCAATGCTAGATGACTGATTTTTCTCTTCAACTTGCATATTTGTCGGCTGCAATCCACAAATAGGCACTTCATCTCCTTCCTTCTTTGATTCTTCGAACAAAGCTTGTTCTGCTTCCCTTTTTATCCTTTTCCTAATGTGGTCCACCATCTTCCACTTTTCGGGCTCCACTGACGCCACACACTTCAAATGGGAATCAAATGAAACATTGTACCTATAATCATCTGGCATGGTTTGATATTGCTCACGGAGTTTGACAGCCTCATCTTCACATTGTCTTTTAAACTGTTTGGCATATTCAATGAAGTCCCTTACGACATCACTAACCTTTCCTTCCTCCGATGCCATAGTTGAATCTGACTTCTCACGACCCATAGACCTTAGAAAATGCAACATCTTTGAAACTTCTGAAAGCTAATACTGAACTCAGCTCTCACCTCTGATGTAGAATCTGTTTTTTCTGTCAAGTGAATTCTGATGGGCACAGGATGGCAGGATCTTGGCTCTGATACCACTGAAATATTCCGAGCCAAATTTTTTCATTTTTCAATTTACAAATTACAAAGCAGAGCACCCGTTAAGGTTAGAGAATAAACCAAAACGTGCAAGAAAACAACTCTAACCAGAATGGCACCGATGATGGCGAGCATTAGTCAGAGGATCTCTACTCTAAATACAGAAAGGAACTCAACGTCAAGTATGTGCTACCCAATCCAAGGCGGAGTGAGGGGCGACCATATGACGGAGTGATTACAGAATTAAATGCTTGAAATAAATGCTGAAACTGGAAATACTCGACACCCAGAATGTGCTTGCTAACCCAAGCTGGGAAAGTAGCTACCATAGGGCGGAGCTGTAACTATTACAATAACTTAAATGAATTTGAGAATTACAATCAGATTTGAACAAGAATGAAATGACTGCCAGTACTACTGTCAGTTTTACAAAGGATGTTCATCTGCCTGCTGAAATCATAGAAATTTGAGAGCTTAACATTACATCAAAAGATCTCTTCTTAGTATGGTTAGAAGAGCCAAAACAATAGACCTTTCAATGCTCAAAATTACAACTCTGATTTTTGGATAAATCTGCACTCTTGAATTAAAAACAGCAGTCTAAGGAATTCACTATTTTGCTCATATCTCTCTCTTAACTTGCCCAATTAACATGAAACCAAATGCAATAAGCTCTAACAATGGAGGCGCCTAAGATGAGACACAGGAAACAGATCCAAACAACCACAATTAATTATGCATGAGACCCAATGCAATCAAATGGTACGGCTGCAAGAAGGAAGGCGATCTGCTCTATTAAATTAAATACTTCTCTAAAAAATCTGCAAATTAGAGAATGATGGCGCCTAGCCTTAACAAGGGGAATGGGTTAATACCCAGATGCAATACTTTTGTCTTTTTTGATTTATGAATAAAAACATGAATCTGCTATAACAAATAATGCAAAATGCTGAAAACCACTAATATGCAAATCAGATCTAACCATGCGATAAGCTGATTACAATGCATAAACTAAATGTAACTCACAAACTAGACTAAATCACCACTAGTCGCTGTCTTTCAAGCGAGAAGCAATGCCCAAGCTAGGAGGCCTTCATTCCTCGAAGCAATCCCAAAGCCAATCCGGCAGCATAACATTCCTGTAGATAAAAGATACCAAATGATGCTCCAAGACTCCTTTTTATAATTCTCCAGTTGACTTCTCAAAACCCTAAAATCCGCTTTTAGGTCAAAAACCCAATCTCCTCAAGGATGGGCGTACTTTTCCTTCAAAGCTTTAGATTTGATATTTTAAATAAATATCATACTTTAATAAATGCGCCCAACAAAGCTTGCTCAGACTTTAGTAATAATTAAAATATTCCTTAATGAGGCGCCACCCTCAAAAGATCACCTTTTTAAAACAACCTTAAGTCATTAACTCTAGGCCAAGGGTCAACGTTAAAATATAATAATTAAAACGTGACTTTTTAATTAAATGACTTAACTTATCCTTCCGAATGTGCCCTGAAGCCAATACTGAGCAAAACATCTGACCAAACTGAAGCAGGAAGTCAACCGAGCTGAACTCAACTGGAAAGCTGCTAAAAATAGAATTTACTAAAAATAGTAAATTCCGGAAAATGCTCAGAATGCCGAGATGAACACACCACTGCGAAGCTCTCTGAAAACCCAGAAAGGATCCGCCATTGAATCCATCATCTTTGAGCAATGACCTCCTCAAAAATAGGAAACCCTAATTTATCTTCCGACTAGCCTTTGGGTTCCCAAGGAAAAGGCCAACGGTCACTAGAAAGATCAGGTTTGAGAAGGGGACATTACATTATTTTTATCGCTTTTCTAATTTTTTATTTGGCTAGACTTAGTGACTACATGCTGAGACTTTCTTTGTTCATGACTTGGCGAATGCCCTACATAGCTATAACTGAGCTATTCATGAATCCACAAGACAACCCATTTTAGGTCTACAGATTTGAAACATTGGCACCCTATAATGTCCCCTTTCTAGCTAGTGGTTTGGGATTTGGGTTAGCCTATGACTATGGTTCCCGTAGGCTAGCGAGACGTTTAGGGGACCCATTGGAGAGATTCGGGCTCTTTAGTAGGCGTGATGTTTCATTCCGACTTATTCAGCTTAGTGATCTAGCATTCGCTTGGCCATTCAAAGGCATTTCAGGAGTTCACCATTAATACTTGCTATTTATAGTAAGTAATATCAGGCTCAGTGATGGCACACCAGCAGTTGGTAATTGTGACAGGACATTCTTGAGAGATTATTGCTTGACTTTTGCCAGGAGTTATGGAATTATTAAGTCATGTTACTTTAATGATATTCTATTAGTAAAGTGATTTATTAATTTAATGTTATAAAGTTACTTTGATAAAGTACTTTATAACTTGGCCATTAATAAAGTAATAAAGTGACTTTATTGAAAGAATGCATTTTAAGTCACTTTATTAATGTTTAAGTGAAGGGGGCGCTTTTCAAGACAAAAGTTAAAATATTAAATTATTCTGCAAAGCCAAAGTTGGCATGGGATTTTGAGAGAGAAATATTAATATTTTATTATTGAAAGAGAAAAACCCTAACTTGGGCGTTGGATTTGGAGAAGGCGTAAAGAGAGAAAAGAGCATCATTTTCTTTATCCAAGTTTATCATATACAAACAAAAAACTGCAGGGTTGCAGCCGCAGGTATGAAGTTTCAAGCTGATCTGAGAATGGAAACCCTCGATTAGGACAGGATCTACAGGTGTGAGAGACCGTCTAAGGGTTCTAGTTTGGATGGATTCACATAGAGACCATCAATCTGAGCATTCACAGATTTACTTAGTAGTTTCTTTCAGCATTTACAGTTTACACCAGCAAGTTTGAATAAGACACAGGTCATTTTCGACAGTTACACAATTCCTACCTGGCACGTGGGTATTGCAGCAGGCCGTACTATTTAGGAGGCAAAAGCAGGGGTTTTGAGCTTGCAATTGATATTAGTTTACTCACCAAACCTGGGCGTACAGATCTGCAAAGAAAATTGGAGGTTTTCAACAGCAGAAAAGGGTCATTTTATGAGGCACATGTGAGTCAAGCAGGCCATACAGCCAAGGAAAGGAGGACATGGGAGTTTAGAAGCAAATCGCCCATGTTGGAAGGTTGGAAATCAGTCTAGTGGAGGCATCCAGGTCATTCAACAAATCTGCAACAAGTTTCAAAGTGGAGAAGTCAAAACTAAGATAGGCGTCTAGGGTTTTGTGTCGTCAATCTGCTGTTTTAATAAGTCAGACCTGTGACAATCACAATCAGCAAATGGGCATGTTACAAATATATTTCAAATAAATAAAGATTACTGGGTTTTCAATCTTTTATGTAATTTCCTTTCTGTTTTTGTTTTATGCAATTTCTTTCAAGTTCTGGCACCACTTCTGGCACCAAAAAACAAAAAAATCAGAATTCAAACAAAAACAAAAATCAGATTTGAAATCCCAAGGGGACATCATACACCCATTGATGTAGCATTGTTGATTGTGTTGGAAGAGGCATCACCAAATGCAAAAATGGTAGTGGAAAAGGCAATCAAATTTATTGAGTGGATTTGGCACGCTTACCAGCAAGTTTATGAAATATTGTAGTGAGCCACTAAGAAGTACAAGCAATAATATTATTAGCATCATGTCCCTCATCCGATTCAGTTGGGAGACAAATTCTAACTGCACCGTCAGAAAGAGAGGCCTCGAGTCTCAAATAGG
>VDFB02068037.1:0-42685 GCA_007258455.2 Sequoia sempervirens | reverse complement strand
TGATATGGATATTGAGGTGTTTGTGGGATAATGTCTATTTTTTGTGGATATGTAATGTTCCAACCTTGAATAAGGCATTGATGACATGTTATATTTTATTTTTGATTAATTTCCTCAAGATCTCTCTCAATTTTATCTAGGGAAATTTGATGTTTTTGATTTATTCCTTCATCATGATTTTGAAATCCCTGATGTTGTTGCCCTATTTGATGTTGTGGCCCTTGATAAGAGTAATTTGGGTAATAGATCAACATGTTTCAGGGATTTTTTGATACTCAATACCCTATCATAAGGTCACTTAGTTTATATTTCCAATAGGATCATACCTATGGCCATGTGGGAGGTAGTAATACAGGTCTTCTGGTTGCTATGTTTGATTTTTCCTCCTCTTTGTTTAAGATGATTGATGCAGTGAGAAACTGATGGGGTGTTTCATTTTTCTCAAATATAAAGTTTCTCAAACTTCTTATGATGTTGGTTTGTCCACCCTCAATGTGCATCAGACTACGTTGAATAATCGGTGCTATAAGGACTGGTTGTTGAATGGGAGGTGTGGGTTGCAAAATGGTCATAAGGTGTAATGGTGTTGTGAGGTGGTTTTCTATGAAACTCAAAAACCCTAAGGCTTGAGTGTTGTTTTGGAATGTGCCTATGTTTTGGAAATCAAAATGTTGAAGAACGAGGGTGGATATTCCACTTCTTTGTCTGGAGGATATGTTGTGGGAAAGATACTTGAACTATCTATGAGTTCCAAGTAACTATTGATATCATAGACTATTTTGAGTGGAGGAATGATCCTAGTGTTTTGTTTGATTATGATTTCAAATAAGTAGTATGGGAATCATGGGTGGGAAATTTTGTGACCAATCTAATTTTCCAAGTGTCTTGTTCAAGCAATGACCTTATAAGCAATTTAAGTGTTTTAGCAGAAATATTGTGAGTTGGAATGTCAATTTGTAAGCTCTTTGTCTTTATGTTCCTTGAATATGAAAAATGATATAATAGCACTGGACTGATTCACAAGCATGGACTTAATGTGACTTGAATGTCTATAGATCAAGTTGTGAAATCACAACACCCAAGCCATAGTTACCAAAGTGTTTACTTTAATCAATGCAACCTGAAAATAAAAACCGAAATGTTCGGAAGCCTTTAAGGATAAATCCCTTCAAGGAGTGCAAACATAAGGCTTCTTTCACAAGTATACACTAACCCAAATGGTTTTTGGTTTGACCATCTTGTTCAAGTTTGTTTTGATGTGTTCTTTTTCTTTAATTCAAACACAAAATTTGATGTCACAATTGTTTTTGAATGTAAGTGGGCAAGTTGAACATTAACAAGAACTTTATAATCCTAAGCTCAAGTGGGTAAGTATTTCTTAGTAGGCCTACCAATCATCCCCAAGATGATTAATCCGAGAAGATGGAGTGGACAAATAGGCTCTGTCAAGGAAATCTACCATCTTGACACGCCAAGAAAAATAGTCCCTTCCCTATTTACTTTATTGCCTCAACCAAAAACTGAAAATGGTAAGTAACTTCTTGGAACAATGCTATTCCAATGCACTCCTTTAAAATACTCTTTAGGTAAATGGATGGTTTCTAAATCAATTGGCTCTTAGTCATGTTTTAGGGATATTATTTTTAGGCACCTACACATGCGGTGTTTTGTTCAATTAAGAACCTTCTAGCCCTTTTGGGTTTTTATGCATCACAAGGATATTGGGGAAGAATGAAAGTACCACTTGGGTCACCTATGAGTTCTCCAATGTGGGATGTATCTCAATAGGCAGGCCCTCTAACAAGGTAAAACTTTAAAATAAATGCGAAGCTCAAAAATGTTCTTTGCTCACCCAAGATCACCAAAATGGTGTGAGGGGAGAAGACAAAACACTTCAGCTTGCCAATCAATGCATGCACAGAAGATAAGCTGAAATGTTCTTTTTATCTTTGCACCAATTGAAGTGTTCAGAACATCAAGCAATTAAGATAACAATGGTGTGAAAATAACAAAAACATTTTGTTCATTTTAAGCCCCAAAGTTGAAATGTTTCTAAGAAAATCAGGCCTGGTCATTAATGGTCAACAAATATAAATCATTCATGTGTCAACAAAGTGAAAAATGTTTTGCACTCTTTTTATGCACCAAATTTAAAGGTTCCTAATTATGAAAACATGAAATGTGTTCATTTTTCGAGCCCAAAATCGAAGTGTTTTATGTTCTTTTTATGAGCACCATAAGAGAATTCCTACTTTAGAAAGCTTCAAATGGTTTATTTTAACAACACCAAATCAAGTGTGAGAGTTGTTGTTGTTCATTTTAGAGCACCAAAAGGAAGTTCCTACTTTAGAAAGCTTCAAATTTGTTCATTTTAGATAGCACCAAAATCAAAATGTGAAAGTTGTTGTTGTTCATTTTAGAGCACCAAAAGGAAATTCCTAACTTAGAACGCTTTAAAATTGGTTCATTTTAGCAAGACCAAAACTAGATGTGAGTTTGTGTTGTTCATTTTAGTGCACAAAATGATTTTTTTCCCAAGTTAATAAAAAATTCTTGTGGATCTAAAAACAACTTGGATCAATCGTCTTCCCTGCATGAAATAAGTTAATGTGTTTCAAACCTTGCATAAAACCCATTAGTTCCTGTAAAACAAGTAAACATTAGCAAGGAGACCTATTCATTGCAATAGTGTAGGATCCGTACACTTGTGTTCTAGAGAAAATGCACAAAAAATAAATCAAAAGCTTAGAAAAAAATATTTGTAAAAGCTCAAAATTTCTAACAAAAGCTCATATTTTTCGTACAGGTGCAAACTCAGAAAAAAGAAAAAGTGTGCTTTTTAGAGAAAAAGCGTTGGTTTTAGAGAAAAGGCTCCATTCCCATGGGAAAGGTGTTGATCTTTGTGGAAAAAGCTCAAAATTTTTGCCAGTCAAAAGTGAGTTTTTGCTGGGCAGTTTGTGAAATGTCTCTGAAAGCTCCTAGAACCTTGTAACTTGCAACTTAGCTCATAAAAATGTTAGTGAGGAGGACCCAGGTCCCACTGAGCATGCTAAAATGTGTGGGGGGGGAGGAATCCATCAGGAAATATGCAAAAAACAAGATCAAGTGCAAGATTGAAATAAGAAACTATCTATTTCAAAACACTTAATCTATCCTATTCCGTCACTCATGAAATGTGTAAATCTAAGCTATTTGAATGAAATGAGATACTAATATTAACAAAACAAATTCAAATAACAAAAGAAGATATCACCATCCTGTGTTGGAGTGTATTTGCATGATGTTAGTTGTTCAGACACTGCAAAGCCTCCATTTCTTGTACACAAAAACTTGATGATCAATGCTTGTTCTTGAAGAAATGATGAATCTCTATCAATGGTGATCTTGAAAGCACTTCGTTGCATAAGGTAAGTTGAAATTATGATCCTAATTTGTGAAGAGAAAGGCTTGTTATATGGGTATGTGCGTGATCATCATAGAAAAATAGGCCTTTAAGTGGGCAAAAATTTAGAAAATCAGAGTTAGGCAACTTGACATAAAAATTTTGAATAAGTTATCTATATTATTTTAAAATATGTAAGAATAAAATTTGTAGGAAAATTGGAATTTAATATCTAAAACTACTAGGTTTGTTTAAAAAAAAATCCATTTGGTGAAAATTTGAAATTTCAATGCAAGTAGTACTTAAATTTTAGGGAAAAATAAGAAGTAGGTGTCCTGGTCTCCACCACCCTAACCACAATAAAATGATAATATTTTTTATAATATTTTATGATATAAGTAGAGGACTCATGTCCCAATGTTATGCATATTTTTTTGTAATTTTTTTCCATCTAAATAATTAATTATGAAATTTTTATTGCAACTTTTAAAAAATATAAAAACTCGTATGTTTGACCACCTTAACTTGGTCAAACTTCATGAAATTCAAATTTTATTTTTAACCTATAGTATGCGAAGCATAGAATGTGATGCATGTTTTGCATTCAAAAAATGTGATACCGTTTGAAAGTTATAGATGTTTTTCAATCAGCCTATCAATCAGGACTTTAGTCGTAATTCAAATAGAAAATGAATAATAATTATTCATTAAATTCAAAGTAAAACAAAATTTATATTGGTGGAATTCTAAGAATTTCCTTTAAAAACCCTTTTCGCTTCATCAATTTTGGGTAAAAAAAAAGTCACCACATACCTATCATATTGCCACTTTTGGCCCATCATGATCCTACATGTACCCATATAGAAAAATCAATTTTGAATCGACGGTCAAGATCACGTTGGAGAATATCCAAATCAACAGTCAAAATAAGTTGAGAGGATTTAGACATGAGGAGATTGTGCAAAGTTGATTGCACAATTAGGGTGATTGAAGAATAGATTGGCTAGTTAGAATTTTGATTGCTTAGTTAGCAATTGATTGATTAGTTAGGGTTGAGTTAGGACTTAGATGGTTGAGTTAGCAAAATTAGATTGCTTTGTGAGAAAAATAGATTGCTTAGTTAGCAATCCATGATTTCCTCAATCAAAAAATGGGTGAGGGATATTAACTAATTAATTAATTAATTCCAAATTGATTTTGATTTTGATTTTTGCTAATTTGAAAAGTTTGAATAGTTTGATTTAATTACTCAAATTTTGGAGGGAAGTGTGATAATTAAATTATTATGATTTAATAATTCAATTAATTTTGCGGAATAAGGTGAATTAGTAACGTAATCAAATAATTAGTGTTGTTTGACTAATCAAGATGAAATAAGATAAGATTAGGACTTTATTAAATAAATGAAATTTGTTTAATTAGTTGAAATGATGAAATGTGAATTAATCAAATAACGTTGTATCATTCAATTAATAGTAGAATTAGGGTTTTGGATGTCATTCAATGCATTGTGAGATGTCATGGGATGATTTTGAGATGATCTGAGATGTTTCAAAGATGTTCTGAGTTGATTATGAGATGTTTTGAGATGTTTCAAGTTGATTTAGAGTTGTTCCAAGTTGTTTTGTGGTTGTTTTGAGATGTTTCAAGTTGATTCAGATTTGTTTCGAGTCATTTTGGGGTTGTCTCGAGATGATCTAAGTTGATTCAGAGTTATTCTGAGTCATTTCAGGGTCATGCTGAGACGTTCTAAGTTGATTCAGAGTTGTTCCAAGACGTTCTGAATTGTGATAAGTGTTAAGTTAATTTTACATTTCTACAAATATCAAAATAAGATTAAATCTAAGAAAAATACACATCTAAAATCTTTAATATAAAACCCTATAAAGAAGGTTGGGTTACATCTAAGATTTGATAATTTGACCAAAGTGAAAAACAACACAATATTTCCTTAATGTGCACCTAAGCTAATCCAGTCAAATACATACAAGTAATCATAAATCAATGTAAATAGATAAATGGTAGTTAATATTGATAATTTGAAACAATTAAATATAAAAAATATCAATAGAAAATAAATCTACCTAACTTAGTAACTAGAGAATATTTCCAAGTGGATGGGATTCTAGAAATATCCTTAATGTAACTAGACTTGGAAACAACACCTCCCTATTTGTGTAGTTACGTAGGATTCTACAATAGATCTCTAGCCTATTAGAGGACAAGTTCACAAGTTTGGGATAGATTCACAACTATGATTATGTACCTATTCTTTAAATTTTTCATAGAAATTTATAGGGTTCTACCTTGCCACTTCACCTAATGTATAGTTATTTATTCTATCTTTTTTTGAGAATAAGGGACTAGAAATAATTATGAATTCTATGGTGGTCTTGTTTTACAATTGAGATTTGAAGGCATTATTCCTTGATTAGGACCTTGAATTTGAAGAGTATTGAAAATTATATGCAAGTGCCTAACATGTAGATTATTCACCCTTTCTGTGCACCAAATTGAAATGTGTCATTATTGACTACTCTAATGATGTAAAATGATGTTTATTTTTAATACCTCTCAAAGACTGTAAGATGATTAGAATGAATGTACTCAATACCTTTAAATACTTGCACATGGCATCAAACCATGCAAAAAGCATGTTCAGTCAACTCAAGGTAGGATGGTGAGGTAGAACACTTGAAAAAATTAAATTATGGCTTTTTAATTGCAAGGGGGCAAGTTCAGATCCATGGTGTTTCCCCCTCATAATTTAACTTGCCTTGGAAATGAATAATGGTTAGATATAGGTGACAAATAGCTAAATGAATGTAGATGCATATATATGTGTGATAAAGAGGCCAATAAGATGAATGAATTGGAATAAGTGCATAAAAAATATTGTAGGGATAAATGTCTAGGTACATGTGTATATGTAAATGAATAAAGAGGCTAGAAAAGTGAGCCCAAATTTACATAATATTGTGTCATATGTTACTATGTACATGCATTAAGACATTACCTCAAAATAGACACAAAACTAAATGGGAAGCATAGTTATGTAAATTTCACCAATAAAATATTCATATTTTAGAGAGATAAAACTTTGAGGTATTTAAATATTTAATGTTTATATATTTTTACATTAGTTGGCCTATAATTATGAGATCTAAAGTGAAATTTTATCCAATAAAATTGATTCATGTGATTTGGGGTAAAATGGGTGCTACATAGAATGTTTAACGAGCCTAAATATATATGTTGAGAATGTCATCTACAATGAATTTAATCTATTATTTCTTGTATCCTAATATTACATCATCTATTTTTCATAAACTATTTAGTCAACATATAACACAAAAGTGAGACACGCTATTATGCTTCAACCTTGAGGTTCAAATCCACAACTACATAAGTCACCTAAGTGAAGTCTACATATGTGGATCTAATATAGGTTGTTGAATAGAAGATTTAAGATCAAGATCAAATATCTAAAAATGATTGATAAAGAAATTGTGACATGATAACGACATGCGCCAAATTCACATAAAATCATACTTGTTAACTAACGACTACATTTAAGACACTCTAATCAAATCAAACCCAATAACACAAAGAAAGGAGACATAGAATATGCACAAATAATTATTAACGGATAAATATTAGATTGATGTTCTCTAACATTTATTAATCTACATACATTGACAAACTCATCTTATCTCTAATTCATTGTAAATTAAAAAATATTTATTGCTACTTTCAAAATTAGTTTGAATAAGCATTCAATTACAAGTTACTTTAGCGTATTGAAAACTATCCCATTAAAACTTTGGAAAATGACCTTTCATATTATTTAAATACTTGAAAAGAAAACCATAACATCTACACATACGGCTGATCCCATATTTTCCTCTCTTACCATGAATTCAAGTGAAGACGACATGACGGTGGGTTCCCAACTCCCTGCAATTATCTTTGTTTTTCAATTACATTAAATAACAAAGATATTTCACATATCAGTTAACTACCTAAATACATCCAAACTTGCTTTACTTTTCTAATGGGAAGAGTCGCGAACATGTTCAACAGCCAAAAGTTGCAGCCTTGTTGGCTTCAACATATTTTCATATTACAACAAAACTGAAGTTGGAATGTGACTTCCATTAAAATCATTGAGGCTACTCTGGCTCTTTAATCCCAAATCATCACCACTGCAATCACTCCAGCCCCAAAAACAACAGCCATGTAGTTGTAAAATGGTTGATAAAGTGTAATATCAGCCTTTTGGGAGTTATGGTGATTGCTCCATCGGTTGAGGAGATGGTTTATTGCCACGTAAATAAAAACTCCACAGGCCAAACCCATTGAAATTGCATAAATCCAATCGGCAACGCGTCCCTGTGTAGTTGCATCGATTAGTATGCCGATCGCAACCCCAATTGGGGAGGATATGGCAAACGCAAAGGAATACGTTGCACATGATAAGAGTGGCCTGTTTGGAACGATCTGCAGCAGCGCTATGCCCATTGCAATTGCCGCGAATATCTTGTGCAGAGACACTGTCCACAACGCCTTCCATGCTTCCGCCTTCGTTTCTGCTCCACAAATTGCCCAAGCTTAGATTATGCAATGTATAAAGCAGCATCTGGAGTCATGTGACTAAGAAATTTAGTCTCCCACCTTCTAGATTTTTTTATTGGATCTGTTAACTGAAAGGAGATTGAAGCCAAAGCTTGATTCCTAAACTAAATTATAGATATAGACAAGATAGAAATACTTGCCTGCCACTCCGATGGCAATTCCTTCAAAGACAGAATGAAAACAGAGTGCCAATATCAGTAATAAACTGTCACCCACAGAAGCCGAACTGGGTAATGCCGCCTTCGCCTCCTGCCATGAGTGGATTGGTTTTGATTAAATAATTGCAGTGGGTCTGTTATTTCCTTTTCTACAAAAGGGCAAAACATTGTTGATTTGTAAACCCTATTGATTATAAACTTTTCACAGCAAGGTTTTATGCAATTGCTTATGTTGGCCAGTTTTTTTTGTGGAAAAAATCATCTGCAATTCACTGGGTAGCGACCATGCTATTTTTTTTCTCCGAATAATTATCATCTAAGTTTCCATCTTAAAGAACTGCCCAACTCGCCTACGTCGTTAATTTTTTCTGTTAAAAATGATCAATTTTTCACTGGGCTGACAACTTATTTACATGACTGATAAGCCCCACTTTGATGAGTGGTCTCCACATTAAATTTGAAGGGTTATTCATGAGTGATTATTATTTTCACCTTTGAAAACATTAAGTCAAGACATGAGATAGATGAAAAATCATGAAATTGCAGTTCCACTATCAGCTAACCTCATATCTGAGTGTGGTATCTCCAGTGTGTGCGGGCAATTGTCCTTCTTCATCTGCTACTTTACAACATGGTCAGAGGCAGGTGAACATGCAAAGTGGGAATAGATATGATTGGATTATGAGAATGAAAATTAATAGAATACCTTTGGGTTGCAAAGGAACAGGGCTCTGGACAGAGATCATTTCTGTCTTGTCCGATTGCTTGGCGTAAACCCAACTGACGACGAGGTCTCCCAGCATAGTAAGAAGATATCCGGCAGTGCAGAGCATGAATGCGAAGGGATACTCTTTCTCCGTCAAATCTGAAAACGTCTCTGCCGAATCGCTCAAGAAATGCATTAAGGCCGTCCCCAAGAACACCCCTCCTGCGAATTGAGTCCCCAGCGAAAGAAATGTCTGATTCCATCTGAAAAAATACGGAGATACTCCTCCGGCGAAGGTAGCAATGAAAACGATGATGAGGCACCAGATTTTTACCAGAATTAAAGATTTTGCTCTTAAATTGGGCTTCTCATCATTATGGTCGTCATCGTCTGAGCCACCGCCTCCTCCATGAGCAGCAATTAGTGGAATTAGTAACCCCAGAAATATAAATGCAAAGTAAGCTATGGTGGATCTCATGAGCATTGCAGCAGCCATGGTGAGTCTAATAAAAAATTTCCGCTTGGTATGGTGAGCATTGCAGCAGCCATATACGTAAGCGTTTTGAATAAGGATTGTACTATCATACCATGTACTACTCCTGCTTCTGTACTACATGGACTCAATTCTGCAGTTGAGCGGATGAGACACGGGAGATGTGGATGTTGCTCACATGTCATTCTGAATATCATCGCCTGTCTCGGTTTCAACTAAAAGCACGTCTGTTCGGGGTAGCCTATGAGAATGGGGAAAAAGCAATTGTATAGTCTCGCGCTTTTATACCAACCTGCTTTACCCTCCTGTTTTGATTAACTGGGACTGTTTTGTGTATAAATTGATGTAAGTTTCAGATTTCTATAGAATTAGAATTCATGTTCACTTTATCCGTTGTTTACTTCGCATGTTATCTACTGTGCTCGGCGTCATCCATTTTGAAACTATAATCATTGTCCTTAGAATTTACTTTATTAGTTATCATTCTTATATTTGAAATTTTAATTTTTAATATTTGTTTTAATAGTTTTTGATTTTCATTTTTTCGAAGATTTGTTATAAAATTATTTTATTTAATAAGGTAATGATATTTTTATAAAAAGATAAGAGAAAAATATGATTTATATGTGTACATATAATCAACAATACAATATGAACTACCATATATATCTTTAATAATCAACACCTCTATTTTAATTTTCTACTATTCTACTATTTTAATAATAAACACAAAAATTAAATAAATTACCTACACAACTTTTTTAAAAAAAATTGAATGTTAAATATAAAATCATCCTTTACATACTATAAAATATATATTTAAAATAATAAATTTTTAACAATTTTATTTTTATTTTTCACCAACCTTAATTAATAAATCTTTAATTATACAATTCAAGTTACATTTGTTTATAAGTAAAGAAAAATAAAATGTAATATTTATAATTACTTAAATAAAGGAGTACCAGATACACTAATAAATTTAATATAAATAATAAGTTTTATAATAGTTTATCCTTCTACAAAATAAATAGAAAGGGTTGTTTAATTGGAGATAGTTGAGCACTATCTATTAATTACGAAACAAAAATATATATTAAAGCTTGCACCACCATCAAAACACAAGTAAAACTCAAAATTAGATATTAGACGCCAAAACCTAGAACACTGGACATAAACAAGTGCTCTAAAGAGCTGGAGTCCCTACAAGGGAGCGGAAAGTTTGTTTATGATATTTGAATTTGTTATGATAGTTGTGGTTGCAGATGTTTGCATAATGTGGAACAGTTGTGAGGATGAAATGTCATAAAACATGACGATATGGCATTGGAAAACAAGTTTTTTGGTTGTGTGTATATATATATTTGTACATACATATACATACATATATAGACACGAATGCATACATATGTGCATATATATGTACATCATGGAACAAGAAATAGTAGAGATATCAAGCACTAGGTAGTTGCGCTTTTCAACAACAAAAGAAAATATTAAGAACATTTGATCAAGGAGCAAGGGAGGACAAATAATGTATTATAGTATCAACAGGAAGACAAGGTTGTCCTAATTAATTTGTCCATAGCATAAGCCAGTGAGCAGATAATTTTTTTTGTTAATATGGATCTTGGCTATGTCTCTTTTCCCTTGTGAAGCTTGGTTCGTCATTTTGAATTGGTCTTGTAATTGTAAGTGTTGAGTAGGTAGATATTGTGGGTAGATGTATGACTCATTTTGTAAGTTCTATGTCTTGACTAGCCATATTTAATTATGCAGTCAATAAAGAAAGAATTAATGATCTTGAAACAAAGTGAGATATGCAAGCAATTTATTGTGCATATGCATGTTTAGATGTGTATATATACATGTAAAGTTCATTTATAGACAATAGTTATATATAATATTAAAAATTACTTGTTCATAGTCATTTCCTTATTTAACTGTAGCAAGCATACTATGTATTTTGCAAATAGAAACTAAAAACACTTGTAGAATGAATTTTTGGAATATATTTTAAATAAATGCTCATTTGTCCTTGAATTAAACATAAACTATTTAGATTAGTTTATACATTCATATAAGTTGTTCAAAGTATTTGAAAATTAGTCTTGTCAATATAAATTTTGGTAGCAAATTGTTGTAAACATGTAAAAATTGTTTGCAAATTGTTCTTGACAGTAGATAGTAATTTTAATATGTATTTTAAAAATAAATTAACCAATATCTATCAATTGTGCGAGTAAGAAGTAGAAAACATTAATTAAGAATCCTCTTCAAAACAAAGTATAAGTCAGTTCAATTTAGACCAAAGTTGAAGATTGACCAGGGTGGGGTGAAAGCATATATATAATTAAACTTAGTAAACCTAATTATTATTCTACTCATATGTATATTGATATATTGCAATAATAATAATTGGACCAATTGGTGTAACGAAATAAATGCTTACATTTTTATTTATTCAATTAAAATTTGAAAATGCATTAGAAAATATGCAAATGTACGATAGACATGTGATGCACAAAAAAGCAATAAATGTAAAACTTAATAAGTTGTTATCAAGCAATACTATTACTGGTTAGTTTATACTATCCTAACTATTTTAGCTGACTATTAAAAGTAAACAAGTCTAGTTTTTTTTGTTGTATTTAATTTGATTTAAGGTCAATGCTTCATAATCATTAAATAGTTTTGCAGTAAATGTAAATAATTTTGGCTTGTTTCATTTCTCTTTACTAATTTTTTCATTAAATTATTTTATTATTTATCCTAGACGAACGAATCTCTATTAGTTTTGTGGATTAAAATTGAAGGTGTTTTGGTTCTTTTTTTTTACCATGTAACTAATAAATGATTCTTTTGAATTTTAAATTATGTATGTAATATCGAATTTAATTTAAAATATTTTTTTAGTGACTAAAGGCAATGCTTTGGAGGATTTTTTTTTTTGAAAAAATTGCATTTGCAAAAAAAATCAAGTATTATATTTATGTTTGGAATGCTAATACTAAATATTTGAATGTTGTGTTTGTGAAAAATATTAATGCAACTATTCTAAACACTTAATGTTTTCTTTTTAAAATATATTAGTTTGCAAATACAATCTAACTTTTTAATAATTCTATGTCTTTTTAATTTAAGTAAGCTAATGCACTCAACTATTGAGAAGATCTGGAAATTCATTGTTGGAAATATAATTTAACTATTATCAATTTTTTTATAAGACATGGTTGAAAAGTAAATATAAATTTAGGTAGTTGTACTTTTTGTTCAAATTTTAAGGTATTAATATAAATTCTTAGAAACACCTTCTTTTTCCACTCACACTACAATAGACATAGTTTTAATCAATTTTAGATGTGAGAACTTTCCAATAACTTGGCCTTAAATTTCACTTTCATTTAATAAATTCAAGTGTCATTGCATTGCATATGTGCAGGGGACATATTAGTTCCATTCTTAATCATGAAAAGCACATTACCATGTCAAGTCTTTATGTAAACATAATAGAAAAATTCCCAAGGAAAGAAATAAGATAAATGATAAATGAGTATAGCATAATACAATGCTATATAGTGTTGGTATAAAGAGTGCATGGGAAGAGACAAGCACATCAACAAACCCATCAAATATTACGAATGGAAAAGCTTGCTAGATTCATTATTATTATTAAAACAAATAAGGAGAATAGGAAAAGCATGAGGAAAATAGCACTAGCCGAGATGAAAATGAAGTCAAATAAACTTTGTATGGGTAGAAAGTATTTGTATCAAAATCAAAATAAATATTCCCATCTAAGTTCCGTGTATAAGAAATGTCATATCTGGTAGATTACAATGAATAATATAATGTATAATTGATGTGAATCCAAATAGTTTTATGTACATACAATTAGTGAACATGATGTATGTGTAAACGATAACTTCATTTTGATTACAGCTGTGTGGATATCAACCACTATCAACTGAACCTCCTTATCAAACCTCACTAATATAGGTAACTACATGAAGAGATTAAAAGTAGAAATTAGCTTATGCAAGTAATAGTTGAAAGCATAAAACATGTAAATATTAGAAAGAGAAATTGTTTAATACATAAGATAGTGAAAATGGGAAAATTGGTACAAATGTGTTTTTGAGTGCTTCTAAGAGAGTAGCAAGGATATGAGATTGATACCAAAATCCATTGATGGGGAGAGTATTTGAGTCTATTAGATGCTTTGTTAGTTTTCGGCAACAAAGAAGCAAGCACTGATAAATTATGGTGTTAACTCTAGAACTAAATAGGAAACAATGAGTGGTAAAGTTAGCAAAAGAGGAAAAAGAAAATAAAAAGTAGAAAACAACAGTGCAAATAATGTTAAAAATTACAAATGGCTTGTTTCTTCTTTCAAACATGATAGAAATTACACTTGGCAGGAGACACAATTTTCATGTTGATTAGTTTTCCTGAGTGAATGAATAAACAATGTGGAAAATGAGTGTGAACAAGATATAGGAACTTACAAATCACTTTTTTTTGGCCTTGAATATGATATGTATAAACCTTCCTAGTAGACATGGATTTTGTAGAGATATGAAGCTACAATTAGGTTTTTTCTTTTGTGTCAAACATATAATATGTAGATCCTGTGAACACGGAGAGACATGTGTGTCATCAAACAATCCGTGCAAGTTAGTAAAAAAAATTGAAATGACAAGGCAACAACATTTTTTGTAGTTCTCGTCTTCTAAGGGGTAGCATAAGGAATTGAGTAAACACTGCAAGGGTTTGAAGTTTATAACAAAAGACATTAAAAAGAGTTGCACTAGTGTCTATTGACATTAAAAAGAATTGGCACATTGTGTATGCATAAGCATGTTATTAGAATGTTATTGATGCACAAAAAGAGCAAATGCAAGAGGACAACCATATGAAAAATTAGTAGAAGCCATGAAACATTTCCAATGTTTATAGTTAATTTCTATTGTGTGCACTAATGTGTTGCAACTGCAATTGAATTTATTGAATGAAAATGAAAATCAGATCAAAGCAAATGGGAAATGTCATAAGGTTGTATGTATTTTATAGTGGTCTTCTATAGTGGCTTAAATATTTGCATTGTATGGGTGAATGTGTATTGTTTGTTGTTTCCATCTTGTGTGTAAATCTCTATCCTTCACTATCCTTTATGGGTTAGTGTCTGTTGTGGAGTTAAATACTTAGATGCACTTCAATGTATTGAATTTAAAAGTGGGAATAGTTTGTAATTTCAAGATTCCCAGATTTTGAAGTTTTAATTCTATTGAGAAAAGTATCTTTTGTATTATAGAAATGTATGAAATAATGCATAAAATACAAAAAATGAAAAATAATATAGAGTGACAGTGCAAAGGATAGAGGAACTTATAGGTAGCTTATTTTTTGGTTCAACTATAATGGGCATAAACCTTGCCAACAAACAAAGGCTCTACTTGCATTAAATATTGTAAGGAGATGAATAAGTAATGCAAAAAAATTAATTGAAATGTATTTGGCATTACAAAAAGGTGTAGGAACTTACATTTGCTCAATGGCTCACTTGCAATACTGTAGAGATAAAATCCTGTTAAAAGAAATAGATTTGATCAACATTAAAAAATATGAGGAGATGGGCACACACACAAAGGAAATGATAGTGTATTTTATATTGGAACTTATAGAAGCCTCGTTCTTTGTGTGGAACCCAATCTGAGCAGACACTAACCCATAAATACATTCTGACAAAGAACCTCAACAAATGAGAGAACAACACAAATAACACTTTTTTCAAGAGAATTTAAACCTCAAGCCCAAGAAATACGAACAATTCTCATTTTCACCTGAATAAATTGGAGTGCATCTAGCTACTTCCATTCCTAATCATGGATGGAAAATAAATCCACATCAATGAATCATGGTTTCAAGTATTTAACTCAACAACAGACAGAAATGAATAAAAGTAGCCACCAGACAAGAAAGGGTAACCCATATTTACACTCATAGAAACAACCCAAGCAAATGGGAAAATAGCACAAATAATACTTTGTCCAACATTATTAAAACTTCAAAACCAAGAAATATTGAAAACATGAACTATTCTCATCTTCATCCAATAAATTGAAATGCAACTAACTATTTAACTCAGCAAAAGACACCAACCCATAAAGAATAGTGAAGATTAGACATAAACACGAAAAAATGCAAATGACACCAAACAATAGAAATTGACCCGTAAAATGAAAATATGTAAACCACTATAAAATGACAATGTGATACACTATAAACCCTTTCAACAGACACAAATTTAATGATTCTATTCCCAAACATGTAAGAATCAAGGCCAAGAAAATGAGAATTGCATTTGAACAAGGAACAAAAACAATGTTGTTCTAAATGTAGTGGAGACTTCACATCATAAGCTATTGAAGAATTGCAAGAGCATATAAATTATAAAACAATGTCGAGAAGATACACACATCTATTTTTTTACCCATTAGCACTGAATAAAAATAAGACATGAATAAAGATGCATTGTCTTTCAAGACAAAAAGTATGTAATTGGATCGGTAAGTATAATCAATTGTGAAATAAGACTAACAGATTCAATGTGCATGTAGTGCCCCTCTGTGTTCAACTCTTTCTTGACATTTGAGTAAGTTTGTTTTAATGATTGGTGATGTTTTGTTGTTGTTCATTATTATGTGGTTTAATTTGTTATTGCAATTATGTGGTAAATTAATATTATGTGTAGACATCGTAAAAAGTCCTGATTGATACTATGTATCTAATTTTGATTAACTAACATTGTTTCTTCCTAAACCACTTCAAATTCATCAATTAATTGAATAATCAACATTATTTAATTAAATTTAGCAAATTCAACTATTAATCAAATAATTAAATTTATTAGATTAATTCACCCTTCTTCTAACTAATTTTCATCATATTTAATTAAATCAAATCATTTAATTAAATCCTCTCTTAATCCTCTCATTTGATTAAAAAACTAATCAAATCAAATTTCACATCTCTTAATTCACTCCAATTAATTAATTTTGGATTAATTAATCCTAAATCAACTTTCTAATCATCATTATCAAATCCTCCAGCTTCTAACTCTTCAAGAGTTAAATCAACTATGGTCAACTAACTAGGTTGCACATGAAAATAATTTCAATTAATTATTTAATTCATCTATTTTTCCTCACCAAGGCATATTCCAAGGAATATTCCTCTCAAGAACCTCTCATTCAATTTCCCTCCAAAGGTTTTCAAAAAGCTATCAGATCCTCTTACATTTACAATAAATTCTCAAGATACAACCTTTCAAATCCTCTTACATCTCCTCAAATCTCATTCAATTCCTCTTACATCATTTTCAAATTCTCAACCAACAACATTTACTTCTCTTCCATCCTCCTCCACTCACACATTTCCCAAAATGTGCTCCAACTTCCTCCAATAGAATTATGACACTTGGTACATTCTCATTGGATCTCGATTTATCCCACATCCACCAATTTCCTCCATTTTCCAACCCTTGGCTTCTATAAATAGAGGAATCATTTTCATAATATGGATCCACAACTTCATGCATTTCCATTATAGTCATTTGAGTCCATAGCTTTTTCATCATTTTCAAGCATTTTAGCTAGATTATAGTCAATTTCACTCTTGGATCATCAATAAATCATCAAGCTTATCAAAGGGATTGGGAAAGGGCTTATTTCCACATCAAAGGAGCACCACTCCCCCTATGGGATGGAGGCTTAGCTAATTCAATTTGAGTTACATGTTATCTTTCATTAGTTTCTTGTTATTTTCATGTTTTTTCTTGAATTTGGCTAAAGAATCTCATAGGGAACATTAGATTTTATTTTCTAACATGTTTGAATCTTGTTTAATGATCTCTTATTAGCTTGTGTAGGTTTTTCATTCACATTTTGGTGCTAGAAGGAGGGTTGATCAACTTAACATGTTCAATTTCACTTGATTTTCCCACTTTTTGTAGGTACAAGAATGCGATGCCACCTTTCTGCAAATGTAACACCATAGAGCACCACTTCTGACATACAACACTACCTTTGTCACATTGCTTTCAATAAACCACCACATATACACTCTTTGTCTTTTGTCTTACATTCTTGCCAAAGAGTGTTGCATCTATTATAGCGCCACATTTGCACTCTCTATTTTTGTATAGCATCGCTTTTGCAGTCACCAGAGCATCGTAGTTGTATTTCAACGCTAAATTTGACATTTACAGAGTGTCACATTTGCATTCCAACGTTACATTTGCAAGAAACAAGGGAGGATCAAAATTTGAAGTCTTAAAATCATTTTTTAATGTTCTTTGTGATAATCTTGGGCTTTAATTTTTGCAATTCTTTTTCTAGGACTAGCTAGATTCAATTCGGACTTAAAATTAACCTACAACTCAAGCTTTATCAAGTTGGTTAAAATTGAACCTTAGAAACTTACTAGAATTTCAATTTTGTTCTAAAATTGAACAATCAACTTTCACATTCAAATTTGGTGCTATAAAAGGAACTCATTGATTACCTTTGAGGACTAGAAAGAATTCGTGGGGTGATCCCACAAAGTTGGTTTACAATTTTTTGGAGATCCTAATTTTTGCTAAAATCACATATTTTTAGAAAATATAATTATTTAAGCCTTGAAAATTTATACTTAAATAATTCCAATTGAAAAGGGTTTGATCGAACCACCTTAGATCAAATTCTCTTGGATAGAACCCTACTAGTTTTAAACCATACCTACACCGGAGTCTCCTTTACACCTATCAAAATGTTGATAAAAAACCACTTTTGATTTACCTTTTGGGGATAAAATGAATTCATTAAATTTTTAGTTCTTTTTAGGTATGTATTCCTTATTATAAGCTTCCCAAAAAGTATAATTTTAAATAAATTTAATTTTATTATTATATTTATTTTTATTTCTTAGAATGTAGGTTTTTTCACCAAAAATCAAGCTCTTTGTTCTCGCATTACATGTGGAAAAATAATAGATTATCAAAAAATATTGAAAAATATGAGTGCACTAGATATTTAAGTCCTTGATCCAACAAAACAAATTGAATTTCGACATACAAAAAACTTGTGCATTTTACAGTTCACCCGAATTTTAATTGGTTCAACTGTGAAACTTGATTAAGGAAAAAATATTCAATAAAACACTATGAAACCAATTGGAAGCACTAGATATCAGTTACAAATCTAAATTAAAAAAAATAATAATTTTATCCCTTCATGTAAAAAAAATTTATGCATTATCACAGTGAGTGCCACTCCTTAAAAAGTGTTGTTTCTTGAAAAAACTAGTTTTGAAGGAGATGGAAAAAGAAGTGCAATCTAATTCCAAAAAATTTGAAAAAAAAAAAATTTAGAATCTATAGAAAAAATGTCACAAATCACTAGTTTGCATCATGTTGAAATTCCTCACGGTTTAGCCATTATAGGTGCCCAAAAGTGAAGATTTAGTTAGAAAAAATATTTCAGTGTTGAGTTTGGCCAAAAATTGTAAACCGCATTGTGGATCACCCCATGTTTGCTTTGTTTTGTAATCTTCTCTACAATATATTTGTCATTCAAATGCGTATGCACTCTCTAGAACTTCATGGATCTTGAGAATCAAAAGTCATTTTAGTGACATTAGGTTGTCTAAAATATGCCTCCACATTTCAAATTTGGGTTTTTTAAATTGAACAAATCTTGCTAGTGTGAGAAAAGGCATAGCATGTGTTCTCTCTTTGTTCACACAAACAAAGATTGATCTGAACTATGGATGTACTTACTCACTATTGTTCACCTTTAGAGGGGCCTTCCTAAGACCAATTTGAAGGTGACTCCAACCATTTTCACTCGAGCTAGTATATAAATGGATAAGACTAAACTGTCAAGTCCTCATGCTATGTAGGCCTTAGCATATAGTGCCTTTCAAATGAGGTACTATTGTAAAAAGTATAAGAGCCCCTAGTAGGATTGATTAAAACCTTTAGTGGCTTGTTGGATGCTCGCAAGGTGCCATGTCCCTGATTACCCTAACTAAGAACCAATTTGTATAGAAGCCAAAATCCCTAATATTTTTGCAAGAACAGTCAATCTCAAGTGTCCCACATACTTGTGGTTCGAGTAGAGATGAAAATTTTTCATGGGAGATTCATGAGCACTTAAACCTAGGGATGACCTATAGAAGTGAGTGTTGTGGAGGGAGCAAGTGGTCAAGCTTCTAATCATCCGCTTTGAATAAGTGTACTGAGAAATCCAAGTGGGAATTCAACAAATATAGTTGTTTCTATCCTAGGGTCATGCAATCTTTGAGTCAATTAAACACATTGCTTGGATCCAAAATCTTGAAAAACAAACATTCAACAAGGTCATCAAATTTCAAACCCTTTAGAAAGAGGAAATACCTTTGAAAAGTCCAAGTATTACTACTTGTCCCTAAGGATTCTATCCTTAGAATGCTTCTAAATATTTGGACCTATATCTATATTCTCTCTCTAAAGTAAACATTTGGGAACTATTTCCTTGATTATCTTCATTTCCACATAATGGACCTTGTGGGTTGAAAAGAAATTAAGACATAGACATTTAGTTGAAAAGCTAAGCAAGAAAGTTTTTTTGGTAAAAAGAACCCATTAAGCAAAGATAAAGGGACAAATTGAACCCCACACATGTGTTTGTTCAAATGATATCCCGCAAGATCAAAGTCCCAAAACTAAAGTCCATCAGTCGTCACAAAAATCTTAGTCCAAGAAATCTCAAGAAACGTCAGTCTATGCTTTATCAAGTTAAAGAAAGATTGGTCTATAACTTTTACAAATGTGCATCAAAGGACAACCCAAACTTGTACTTATTCTATTATTGTAAAAATCCAGCTCTCTTCCAACATTTTGAGTATCTCACTTATGGTTGAAAAAAATAGTTCTTAGAGGTATAGCATGTTCTTCAATACCAAGGTCTTGTAAAAAAAAGTCTCTCTAAGTTCACTTAGGATCAAAATCAATACTTTCATCCATCCCAAAACATCAATCAAACCCCATCTCACAAAAAACTCTTAGAATCTTGGAAAAATCCTTCATACTAGACTTTTGGAAAATCCTTCAAATCAAAATAAAAAAAATCATCTTGTTTGACTAAGTGTGTGTGGATGAATCCTTCTTCCTACACTTAGTTAAATTATCATCCTTGTGGACAAGTTTATCCCAAGATAACATATAACATCTTGGGGTTTATAAGTTCATTATCAAATCCAAATAAAATAAAAAATCAGAAATCCAAAAGTCCTAAATTCTAGTATTCCTCCAAGGTTTCTTAAGAGTTCAAACATTCACATCATCCATCTTTCATTTATCTTATCCCCACCATTTGATCCTTAGCATCTTAGATTTTATTTTTTGTACCTAAAGTTTAGACCAACCCAGGGAGTTAGAGGTTCACCTCCCATATTCTTGAAATTTGATCCTTATTTTATGGTCCAAACTAGATCTCAACATAAGAAAAACATGGAAGCAAACAAAGAAACATCCACTTCATGTGACTTGGGTCAAACTACACCTGAAATAAACCCCATCGGATCTAACAATCCCCCACTCAACCTTCCTCAACTACCACAAGATCTTCAAGAGGGAGGTTGCCAAGTGGAGGATGTCACCAATAATGTCCTAGGAATGACTCAAGAAAAAATTATTGAGATAGTGCAAAATACTGATAACCACAAAATTGTCAACACAATGATGAGACTTAATCCTTCACAATACATGTTAGCATTAACAAAGGAAGGGGCTCAACTCCATTTTGATTATGATGTGAGCACTATTATGGAACAACCTCTTGGGAATATGCCACTAGTATCATTCATACCTTCTTTCAAAAAATTCATCCAATCCATCCCACAACCAACATCATCCCATGCTCCAAGTCAACCTATGGTTACCAAGTGAAGTTCATTGCTTCACGCTCTTAAAACACATCCCCTTGTGAAAAACCAAGACTTGGATGCAAATACCATCCTGGGTCTACCAAGTACCATTCCTCAAGATCCAAAGCATCCATACATCCCACTAATATTGCATGACACCAACAATCCTTCCACCTCTGCCACATCACTGGCATATTCCCTTGATACACAAGTCTCTCTCCCCATGACTTCACAAGGACAAGTAGGAGTATTTGGACAAGGAGGAAAATTTGATCCCACATCATCACTTTCTCAAGGAAACACACCACCCATCTTTCCACCATTTCCCCCTCTAACATCAACATCTACACCAATCCTCGGTTTAGGGCAACCCCCTTTACAAATCCTCAATCAACCAAATCAACGTACCAAATCCTCCAAACATGCCACCGATATTGCAACACTAGGTGACACCAATCCAAACAACACAATCAATCACTACACCATCTATAACACCTCAAAAATGTGGTCTCCCAAGGAGCCAGCATATCAACCACATCATCCACCACACAACCCCTTATCATCACTCAAACGACACCTCAACAACTACCTCAACAAAATATCATCACAATATCTCACACCATTTTGAATCCTCCACCCCCACCACCAAATCCAAACATGGAAAATCAATACAACATCACACTACAAGCTTCCCAACAAGCCTATCAGAAAGCATTCTAACAATTTCAAGCTCAACAAGCCACACAAGTTGTGCAACAAGCCGCTCAACAATCATGGGCACAACAAGTTGCACAACAAGAACAATAGGCTTCCTAAGCACAAGCACAAACACAATATTTATTGCAATAACAACAAGCCACCCAAGCTACACAGGCTACATAAGCCACACAAGTTGCACAAGCCGCCCAGGCTGTCCAATGAGCTCAAGCTCAAGCACAAGCTCAATATCAAGCACAAAAAGCTCAAGCACAAGCTTTATTACAGCAACAAGCTTATCAACAAGCTTTGCAACAATGCCAAGCACAACAAGCAACTTAGTTACAAGCCCAAAAACAAGCATTGTTAGCACAATAGTAGCAAGACCAATAACAAGCATTGTTGGCAGAACAATAGCAAGACCAGCAACAAGTGTTGTTGGCATAGTAGCAATTACAGGCATACCAACAAGTGTTGGTGGTACAACAAAACTTGCAATATCCTCCCACGAACACACAAAATAGGCCACCCATCACTCAAATGATCAAGCCACCTCAAAACACATTCATCCCACCACCTGATCCTCAAAATGATGTCTGCTCAAATCAAATTTCTCTCACAACAAGTGCTAGACCTATAATCGAGAAAAAAAACAAAAAGACAAGGGAATTTGTGCCCTTATCTATTTGATAGAAGCACTATGATAGTTCCATTCCCACAAGGCTTTGAGATACCAAAATATGACAAATATCGTGGAACCAGAAATCTTGAAGATCACATCAGGGACTTCCATGTGCACTATATGGAAGTTTCCTATGACAACTCGTATCTAATGTGGCTCTTCCCTCGAAGTTTGGCTAGACCAACAATGGAATGGTTCTCCCACCTTCCTCCTAGAATCAAAAAGTTCCAAGAAATTGTGGACTTGTTCATAGAAAACTATTCATTCAACATAGGCATGGACGTGAGTCTAGAAGAACTATCTGCTCTAAAACAAGCCAAGGGGAAAACATTCACATCCTTCTTGCAATGATGGTGATCCAAGGCCAATAGGAGTAAGTGGGCCATGCTAAAAGAAAAACAAATTAGTACCATCATCGCCAATCTTGAAGGGACCTTTTCCTTCCATCTGAAAATGCAATGCATCACAACATATGACTAGTTGATCCCCAAGGCGCTCAAGATCGAAAGATCCCTTATTGCACAAGGGGATACACCTAATTATCAAGACAACCATCCATCCACTAGTTACAACGAAAAACCTCTCACATGGGCAAAGAACAAGAATTTGACTAATGATGGTGTGGTTGACGCCAAAGTTATAATTAGTGCTCCAAGGAAAAATACACAACCATATCAACAATCGCAATCCAAAAATCAAAACAACACACAAGCCAACACATCATCACAACAACCCAACAATCAAGTTGTTAATAACCTGAATAATCAAGGGGGACCACCTCCAAGGAATAGGTATCCCCTTAAACAAAAATACACACCACTTGGGGAATCAATCGAGTCTATCCTACAACAGTTGGTACAAGAAAAACTTATCAAGATCCCTATTTATGACAACTATTAAGAGCCCCAAGTTAAACCACCATGGTATAATGAGAAAAATATCTACAATTTTCACAAAATTAAGGGACACATGATATCCAGGTGCATGAGACTTAAAAATTTGATTCAAGACCTCATCGGTCGACAAAAAAACCATAACCATTGAATAACCTGCACGAAATCAAGATCTCAAAATATACACGAATCTGATGCTAGATCACAATAAGGGAAACAACAATGGTAAGGAAAAGTATAATAATGTGAACCATGTTTACGACCATGTTCTTGCATCCCTAGATGAGTGGGTCACCATTGTTAACATAAAAGGAGCCAAAGCTGACTATGGAGTCACCACACGTGGTGACAGAATTACCATTTCAGGACAATCCCAACCACCAAAGGCACCCACCACCAATCAAAAGTCAATCCCTAGTGGTTATAATGTCCTGAATCAATTGAAAAGAACCCCCGCCCAGATCTCCATCATAGATTTACTGAAAATCTCATCAGCACATAGGGAAATCCTAGAAAAAGCATTGGTTTCATCCACTATCCCCATAGATCTTGGTGTACATCAGTTCCAAGCTATGGTTGGACATATCACCACACCACATCTCCTAAAATTTTATGATCAGGACTTCCCAACACAACCATCTCATAACCACATGCTCCATCTTGAAGTCCTAGTTCATAAGAATAAATTCAAATGAGTCCTGGTGGATGGAGGCACAGGTTTGAATATTTGTACTCTCAAGCTAATAAATAATTTGGGATTATCTAAAGATTTCATTGAAAAAGGTAAGGGTATTACTCTTAGGGCATATGATGATCAAGAACGGGTGTCCCAAGGCACCATTCAACTCCCTATTCAAGTAGGGCCAACAATCATGGAAACTACATGCCAAGTCCTTGATCTTGAGCTACATTGCAATATCCTCCGGGGGTGCCCATGGATCCATGAGATGCAAGTTGTCGCATCCACCTTCCATCAATGTGTCAAGTTTCCTTATCAAAATCAAGAGGTCGCAGTTCATGGAGATCCCAAACCATTTTATTATTGCAAAAATTTGGAAGCCAAGTACTACAAGATCCCTCAAGTCTCGAAGAATGATGAGGGACCCACATCTCCATACATAGACCCATCTACCCTAGCCTCCACTTTTGAGACAAATACACCCTCCATTCTAGAAATATCTGATATCAAATTCATTATCCAAGATAATGGGTATGGGGATTACAAAATCAAAAAGAGTTCCTATGTAATAGGAGAGTTACCTCAATCTCCTCGATCTCATGGGAAACCCTAACTGAATGACACACCATCTCAAACCTTTAAATTAGACGCCTCCAGATTCAAAAGGTGGGGAGACCTAAGTCAGGAAGTGGTAGATGAAAGGGACATATCAAGCTTATTGTAACAAGATGAAAGGCATGTACCTGATCTTCTCATGGACAATGACAACAAAGGACTACAATTAATGCAAGCATGGGGCTATAAAAAAAATGAAAAACTTGGGAAAAATAATAATGGCCTTCTAGAACCTATGATTCCTGAGAAGTGTATGAAGAATCCTGGCCTTGGATGTGCCCCTCCAAAGATAACCATACGTGGCAAAGGTGCCCCAGTTAAAAAAGTCAAAGATCCTCTTCAATTAATGGTATCCATAGGTTTACCTTTAGATAACTTCACCTTTGATATAACCAATGTATGTGACGAGGACCCCATAATTACCTACCCATGGAATTTGAGGATTCATCTCTTTTCATGAATAGTACCCTATCTTTTGAACCAAGTAACCAGACCAATGAGCTAAAAATGTCTACCCCCAACTCATCGATTATGACCAATGAGGACCACTAATCTTAGACACGTTCAAAAATGATGAGGATCTCCAAGAATTCATGGGACTACGGGGAACTTTACCATGTGGAGATCATAAAGTTGGGTTTGAAATTGAGCTACACACACATTCATACTATGGGGAAATGATTGAATCCTTCAGTCACACAATTGAAAATTTAAGAGTATTATCTAGGTCTTTAAGTGAAAACCAAGTTGTGGCACTTTTTAACCCAAAAATTATAGTAAAAACAAAGGACGTATCAAATGGTGAAAACCTCTCTAAGGTGCCAAAGGATGATGGATTCAATCATCCACTTAGTGATATTCATTAGGAAAAATTAGCAGTCTTGGTAGAAAAGTGCAATCCGGTCAACCTAGGAACCGAAGAAACACCACATATCACCTTCTATGTAGAATCACTTTTGACAGAAGAATAGGAACTTCTAGTTGCATTTCTGAGAGAAAGAAATGTAAACTTTGCATGGACCTATGTTGACATGCCTAGTCTTGATCTAGAGGTTGTGATTCATCATCTAGTTGTTTATCTAGAGGCGAAACCAATAAGACAAAAGCTAAGGAAGATGCATCCACAAATAACATTACTAGTCAAACTTGAATTACAAAAGCTCCTTGATGCTAGCTTCATACAACCAATTGATTATCCAGAATGGGTTTCAAACCTTGTACCTGTCTCTAAGCCCATTGGGTGCATCCGCATTTGCACTGACTTTAGGGATCTAAACAAAGCATGCCCTAAGGATGATTTCCCTCTCCCAAATATAGACATGAATATGGACATGACGGGAGGAAATGAAATGCTATCATTAATGGATGTATTTTTAGGGTACAATAAAATCATGATAGCTAAGGATGATCAACACAAGACAACTTTAACTTGTCCATGGGGGACTTATTGCTAGAACATGATGCCATTTGGGCTAAAGAACATTGGGGCTACATATCAAAGAGCTATGACCCTAATATTCCATAACATGATTCATGAAATTGTGGAAGACTATGTGGATGATATATTAGCCAAATCAAAGAAGCGTCAAGATCACATAGCGGCACTAAGTTCTATCTTTGACGGGAAAGAAGAATACAAGGTTAGGCTCAATCCTAAGAAGTGTGTCTTCAGTGTACAAATAAGGAAGGTCCTAGGGTATACTGTATCTATGAGGGGAATCGAGATAGACCCTACCAAAGTAAAAGAAATTCTTGAGATGGAGGCACCAAGAACATTGAAGCAGTTGAGTGGTTTGCATGGAAGGTTCCAATCCATTCACCGGTTTATAACACAGTTAGCAGATAAGGCTATCCCATATTCTCATCTACTCCACAATGGGGTAGCATACAAATGGGATGAGAAATGTGATTAGGTGTTTAATAAAATCAAGGAGTACTTGCTCACACCACCAATCCTTATGCCACCAATTCTGAACAAGCCATTGATCCTATATATATCAGCAATAGTAGCAGCCCTTGGTGCTCTCTTAGCTCAACATGATGAAAATGAGAAAGAGAGAGTTATTTACTATATCAGTAGAACCATGGTGGGACACGAGCTGAATTACACATTCATCAAGAAGGCTTGCCTCACAGTACTATTTGCTGCATAGAAATTTAGGCACTACATGTTGGCCCATCAAATAAAACTCATCGCCAAGATAGATCCTCTAAAGTATTTTCTTTCTAAAGAAATTCTCATAGGGTGAACAACTAAGTGGGTCATGATCCTGAGAGAACACAACATTGAATATGTAGAAAGGAAGGACATTAAAGGACAAGTAATTGTAGACCAACTAGCAGAGGCATCGATATATTTAGAGAACCCATTGATATCAGAGTTTCCCAATGACTCAATCTTTAACTTAAGTGTAGCAGATCATTAGAAAGTATATTTTGATGGATCCTACACACAACATGGGTTAGGAGCAGGGGTCTTCTTCATAACACCACAAGGATATTTCATACCAAAGTCATATAAGTTATCTTTTCCTTGCACCAACAATATTGTAGAGTATGAGGCTCTTGTCATGGGACTCAAAATAGCAGTACTATGACAAAATATGGCACTAAAGGTCTATGGGGACTCATAGCTTATCATCAACTAGGTCAATAATTAATACCAAACGAAGGATGATAAATTGACCCCATACATGAAACTAGTGGAAAGTCTCAAGAAATTCTTCATCGACATCACATTTGAGCAAATATGAAGGGAAAACAACAAAGTAGCTGATGCTATCACAACAATCGGATCGCTATTTGATATCCCATGCAATGTCCATAAACATGAATTCCTGATAGAGTAGCTTCTCATACCAGCATGCGAGGTACCAAATTCTGAGCTCGTGTGTTGAATTGTTGGTCTTGGTAATCCTTGGTACCATGACATATACACCTACTTGAAAATAGGAGTCCTCCCTGCTGATATCACCTTGAACCTAAAAAGAACATTTGTCAAGAAGTCATCCTATTTTGTTACCATAAGAGACACCCTATACCATAGGAGTATCGAAGGAACTTTGTTGTGACGCCTTAACCTTGAGGAAGCTTTTACTGCTTTAACCAAGGTACATGATGGCATTTGTGGATCACACTCGAGTGGTATGACCTTAGCTAAGAAACTACTGAGGGATCGGTACTACTGGCTTACGATGGAGAAGGAAGCCCATGACTATGTCCGAAAGTGTTTTCAATGTCAACAACATGGGGACCTCATCCATGCACCAGCTTAGGAGCTCCAACCGATTATAACACCTTAGCCCTTTTCATAATGGGGACTTGATCTCATTAGCAAAATCACACCCACCTCATCCAATGGACACAAGTTCATTATCACCACCACTGAGTACTTCACGAAGTGGGTAGAGGCCATTCCAATGACCTACATCACAAGGAAGCAGATTTCCAATTTCATCCTGAACTACCTTATTTGCCACTACAGTGTCCCACAAACCCTTATCTCAGATAATGGGACACCATTCAAAAACCAGGATGTTCAAGAACTATGCCAAAAATTGAACATCCAACATCACTTCTCCACTCCATATTACCCCCAGGGAAATGACCAAGCTAGGGCTATGAATAAAACCATCTTGAAAATCCTAAAGAAAATAGTCAACAAAGTTGGTCGTGACTGGCACCTACAACTAAATCTTGCCTTATGGGCCTACCGAACGAGCATCTACACACCAACAGGTGCAACCCATTTCTCTCTGGTCTATGGATTAGAAGCCATTCTTCCCATTGAGATCGAGCTCCCATCCTTAAGAATATCATTGAAAAATATCATTACTGATGAAGAATATCGGTTGTCATGGTTGAATGAGCTAGAACTAATAGATGAGCAATGTATGGATGCCTTGAAGCATCTAAAATTATATCATAACCATCTCAAGAAGAGCTACAGTAAGAAGATAAGGAGTCAGAACTTTCAAGTTGAAGAGCTTGTATTGAAAGAGAATTAGAAGAATGTACCAAATCCAAATAGCAAAGGAAATTTTGAACCCAATTGGTTGGGACCCTTCATCATCACAACAAGTTATAAATTAGGATCATATCAACTATATACACCCAAAGGTAAGCCTCTGTAGGAACCTATCAATACCTTCCATCTCAAAAAAATGTATGCCTAAACTTCCAAGGTATAAATCCAAAAATCAAAAAAATATAAAAAATATAAAAAATCCAAAAAAAATCAGAAAAAGGATTGAAAATAGTAAAGAAAAAAATCATCCTCTAGTGAAAACCACTTGAGTGGTGCTTTGGGAAAGTACCTTGGTGAAAACCTGGCAAATAGGTGTGTCATGTAAACAATCACTTTCTATCCACTATGATATCTATGGCTTGTTCTACATCATTCATCCATCGCATTCCATATCTTCGTCCATCACTCATCTATGTCTACATCATATCTTGATCCTGTGTTTGTATCATGTTCCCTCCTAGTACTATTTGGCACATTCCTAAGGTCAGTTTGTCCTGCCTATATCGGAGTAGTCTATTGTACCATGTTGGGGGCATGTTCTTATACCTTCATTGGATCAGATTCATGTATATTCTAGAAGTCTTCCTTGAAAATAAAAAATTCAAAAACATCCAAAACATGCCAAAATCCAAAAATAGGTGAAAAGGTCTAAAAAGGTCAAAAAATAGAGTCATCTTGTTGAACTACGGGTCTATGAGCTCTGAACATAAGGAAGGCCATCATTGATGTGCCCCCGAGAGACCCTAGGTCAATTCCTTAGGAGTCTGTCACAATAAACTAGCAATCCATTTGTTCATTTATTATCAATAAATGAGTCTGTGTCGTCTAAACTACGTAGTCTCTGAGCTTAAATGTAGGAAAGGCTAATCTTTGATGAGCCCTCGAGACACAAAAACATAAAAACATTTAAATAACCTAAAAATCCAAACAAACAGCCTCATAACATTTCAAAAACATCAAAAGCATCCAAATATTTTAAAAAATCCATCCATCTCAAAATCAACCATCGCCTTCATCCTTTGGCAATACAAATAGAAACAAACAGAACAATCAACAAAAGCAAGCTTCAAACGCAAAATCAAAATCAAACTCTTGATCTTTTTAGAAAAGATGTCAATCAAACCTTATATCAATAGCCTTTCAAAAAACCTATCAACTTGCCACCATCCACTAACAAGTCCTAGGATGTATCCTTCCTACAATGGGAATTATCTTTGGTAATCACTTTGGATACTTATCCTAAACAAAACAACTTGCCACCATCCACTATCATGTCCTAGGATGCATCCTTCCTACAATAGGCATTATCTTTGGTAAAAACTTTGGATACTTATCCTAAAAAAAACACATCCCCTTAGCTAGAGGTATGAAGAACATTGGCTTGTTTTTTCACTTGATCTTTTCTTTGATTTATCTTATTGTGCTCATTCCAATGACCTCTCAATAATTTCTATCAAAACAATTTAGAGAGAAAGGAATGGGGCATTGATCATTATCTTTTGTTTGTTGTGATTTTTGGATGTTCTTGTAATATAACTTGGTGAATACTTCCTTTGTTAAGTATGTATGGAAGGTATTTTGGGAAACTTGTTGACTATTGCATTGATAGGTTATACCTTTATGTGTTTTATTTTAAGATGTTTGAAACTTTTGAAGTGCATCCTAGCAAGGTTTACGTATGTCAGGTGTGAACAAGAATACTCCTATTTGTTTGTCAAGTCAAAGTCCATTGCACTAGATACAACACCATCCTGGTTTCCATACCTTGATGCATCATATCTATGTGTTTTATCAAACATAAGGAAAATTTTACCATTCGTGTCCCAATCCCTGGGTAAGAAAATCATCACTCATCACCATATCTAATAAATTCTCGATGACTCATCGACTTGTTGGACTTCTACATCTTCTTGGACTCAAGGGTTCATCCATCCATATTATTCTTCTTATTCTTCTATCTTTACTAACATTTCTATCCAAACTATGTGTCAAATACAAATATACATGAGGCTACCCATGGCCGATGACTATCTATACATCATCAAATTTGTCTACATTCGAGCTTTCTAGTCCTCTCTAAACTAAACTAATCCTGAATCTTTATCACAAGCTTGACCCAAAAATTAAAATTTTCACCCAACCTTTTGAGGGGGAAGTGTGGCAGCATAATTCTTCCACTGGGGTAATAGTGGGGCATCCAAAAAATTAAAAATAAAATTGAATTTTGATCATGGCAATGTTATTCTTTGAACTGACACATCAAGTACTTTGCTTCAAAGAGGGGCAAAATGTAGACACCATTAAAATTCTTGATTGATACTATACATTTGATTCTGATTAATTAACACCGTTTCTTCCTAAGCCACTTCAAATTCATCAATTAACTGAATAATCAACATTATTTAACTAAATTTAGAAAATTCAAGTATTAATCAAATAATTAAATTTATAGGATTAATTCACCCTTCTTCTAACTAATTTTCATCATATTTAATTAAATCAAATTATTTAATTAAATCCTCTCTTAATCCTCTCATTTGATTAAAAAAATAATCAAATCAAATGTCACATCTCTTAATTCACTCCAATTAATTAATTATCGATAATTAATCCTAAATCAACTTTCTAATCATCATTATCAAATCCTCCATCTTTTAACTTTTCAAGAGTTAAATCAACCATGGTCAACTAACCAGGTTGCACATGAAAATAATTTCAATTAATTATTTAACTCATCTATTTTCCATCACCAAAGCATATTCCAAGGAATATTCCTCTCAAAAACCTCTCATTCAATTTCCCTCCAAAGGTTTTCAAAAATCCATCACATCCTCTTACATTTGCAATAAATTCTCTTACAACCTTTCAAATCCTCTTACACCTCCTCAAATCTCATTCAATTCCTCTTACACCATTTTCAAATTCTCAACCAACAACATTTACTTCTCTTCCATCCTCTTCTACTCACACATTTCTCAAAATGTGCTCCAACTTCCTCCAATAGAATTGTGACACTTGACACATTCTCATTGGCTCTCAATTTATCCCACATCCACCAATTTCCTTCATTCTTCAACCCTTGGCTCTTATAAATAGAGGCATCATTTTCATAACATGGACCCATAATTTCATGCATTTCCATTATAGTCATTTGAGTCCATAGCTTTTTTATCATTTTCAAGCATTGAGTTAGATTATAGTCAATTTCACTCTTGGATCATCAACAAATAATCAAGCTTATCAAAGGGATTGGGAAAGGGCTTTTTTCCACATCAAAGGAGCACCACCCCTCCTATAGAATGGAGGTTTAGCTAGTTCAATTTGAATTACATGTTATTTTTCATTAGTTTCTTGTTATTGTCATATTTTCTCTTGAATTTGGCTAAAGAATCTCATAGGGAACATATTTATTTAATTTAGTTTAATTTAGGAGTTCACTGATTTATGCAAACTATTAGATTCCTAGAGTTAATAGTGATAGGTATATTTCTGCTTGGTTAATAACATCTGCAATTCCTCTACCATTTAGCCTTGATGGATGCACATACTCTCTTCTAAAGCTTCCATCGTGGCAAAGGTAGGTAACTTGTTTTTTTACACCTACCAATTGCCTTTCTTGAAATTTTTATTGTGCAAGCCTAGTTTTCAGATTGTTTCTTTTGCATCACCAATAGTCTCCTAAAAAACATTATCACTGCTCAGAACCGTCCTCTTTCATCTTTTAAATGTGATGTTTTTGCTGCCTTGGTATCACCTAGGGTTAGCTTGTATATTCTCTTGTTTTTTTTGCTTGATTCGATTTTATCTCTCAGTGTTTGTTTTGAAACCAATTGATGTGTAATTCATACAACTTGATAGTATCTTTTAAGGGTAAAATTCAATTAATAAGAAGTTGATATATATAGCATTTTATTGTTAAAGGCATGCTGCCATCTGATTATGAGATGGATTCGATGCTTTACATATATATCGCATAACATTTATGCTTGCACTACATTGTGTTTATATAGATATTTCAAGATCACCATTTGGTTTTATTTGTATATATATATATATATATAAATGTATATAGATACATATAATATATATATATATATATATATATATATATATATATATATATATATATATATATATATGTAAACACATTTATATGTATGTATGTATAGGTGGCTATTGTAATCTATCACTTTGAAATCAGTATTCTGATAATTATATACATATAAATATTTAAAGATGAATAGATAAACTTGTTTTTATATATACATAAAAAATGTTTAGTTACCTATGTCTTGGTTATTAAATCATGTTCACCTCATTGTTATCTGATTTATTAGATAGAAAACAACAACTTTGTTGTAATACACACACACATATATTTATAGAGGTATATGGATGCATATAGATAAATAATACATTGAAGTTGAAATAAATAGTTTATACTTTATAATTATATGGTTATGTAGACAAGCATAGTGGAAATCAAATTAGAAAAGAAATAAATTGAGTTAATAGTATCTTGGTAATTGAAGGATCTAGTTAAATGATTGCATTGGATAATCTTCTAAATGTTGAGTTCATTGTATTCTCTAATATTGGAATTGTAAATTAGATTGGTTGCTATCATAGAAAATGGTATAGTATTGCGGGATATAATAAGCTCTATTGATTTTATTTTGTAGTTTTGTAAACTTGAATAATGTGAGTAGAATTTAAAGTGATTTATACTTAATTATAGGATAATAAAATGAGTGATCATGTTTAGAAGTTAGTAAGTTGAATTAAGACTATTCAATACCTATTGTGATTATATTTTACTTTATGACTTACAAAGTCTAAGATTGCTCTTTGTAAGTTGATTAGTGAATGAACGTTGATTTTATAATGAGTTAGTAGTGGACTAAGTGTTTCAGTAGTGGACTAAGTGTTTCCTTGTGGTGAATTATGTGTGTGATTTTGGAGTTTAAGACGAATTTATTTATTTGGTTGATTTTCGAATTGAGTTGTGAATTAGTTGATTAATATTGTTGTCATGGTTGTTGACTTTGTTAAAGTTGTTTATTAGCCAAATTGTAAGTTTGTTAGGGTATCATGTGAGGAGAAAATTGATGTCTCCCTTGGATGCCTTATTGGTTGATTTTACTATTGATTAATGTGATTGATTTTGTATTGAATTGATTATGTTAATTTTGATTGAGTTTGAAGATCTCGTTGTGATGTTGCCACTCATTATTCTATACTTGTTGAATCATAAATTTTGGATTGAAAATAGTTCCTTGAGATCTTTTTATTGTTGCCACTTCAATGGGGAATCAGTGTGTTAGTAATTTGTGGGTCTTCTAGAGGTCGGGGAAAGAGTTTTTTTATGATTGGATTTTCACGTTGATTCTTTGTGAACAATTGATTCTATACTTGATTTATTATTATGTGGGTTTTGGCCTTGCACTGTAGAATTGTTATCCATGAATACTTTGTGTGAATTGGTGCATGTCTTGCTTATGTGATAATTCATGTGTCTTTTTATGTTATGCAAGTTGGTTTACCCAGTTAGTGGATAGTTGAGTTTTTTTGTTGCTAGTAGGGGGAGTGGCTCTCAATGAGGTTTTAGCACCCAAAGTGGCAAGTACAGAGTAACTCATGAGAGTTTCTTAGTCCAGTGAAAAAACTATTAATTAATTAGGGGGTTTGGGTAGTATCTCACATTAATCCAAATAATGTAGCCTCACTCATGGCTCAAGTGTTCATTTAGGCTTGGGATGAGTGGGAAGGCCTGGAATGGAAAGGTCAATTGCCCTATTCTTTTCCTTGTTTTTTGGAAGGTATGTTGATCCCACATAGTTTATATGGGGGTCCAATGGCTAGTAGAGGTGGTCCAGGGTAACCCAGGATAAGGGTCTAGTATCCTAGGAAGGTTACGCTAGGGTAACCCATAGTAAACTATGTGATGAAACTCCTCCCTTTACCAACCCTGTATGCCTTGCTTTTTTTCCCCTTGTTGTTCTTGTACTTTTGGAAGCAGTTGTGCTTTATGTTTTGGTTTGTCACCTTTGTATGTTGGAATCTTCTAAGCCCTTGTTTGCTTGACTATTTTACATTGTGGGTCCTTATTGTCATCTCCCAGCATAGGGGGTGTCCCTTAGGGTTCCACATGGTCAGGTGGAATGAGCTATGAACTCAATTGGATTCCCAATTTAAGTTCATGGTGCATGGAGTTGTACTAATGTAGTGTTTCTAGAGTTTCACCAAATTTGGAGATAGCATTGATGCTATGTATTATGTTTATTCCAGTTGTATTACTCTGTGTAATTGATGTATCATTCTCATTCATGTTGGAAAGTGCTATTGAATCAGTGTATTCTTTGAAATGATGTGAACTCATATAATCAATGTAATGTATATATATTCTTGGTATTATCATGTGTTCTCAGATGGATGGTTATCATTTATGTAATGTTATGGATGTATGTTTGTGGTCTATCTATTCTATATTATGGTTTAAGATGAATAATTGTGATTAGGACTATGTTAGGAAGTTTTGCAAGTAATATAGTCATGTTACCCCAGATGACTTGATAGATGATGTGTATGTATATTTTCTTCATTAGTGTTATATGTTAAGTTACATTTCATGTTGGTTTAAAAAAAAATGTGTTATAATTTTTAGCTTTTGTGTTGTCCTTTGGGGTTTGCATGGTGGGGCATTACAATGCAATACAATTTTTGTGGATCTAATCTAAGTACTATGTTTTTGTTGTGCAAATTCCTGCATTGCTCTACTTTTTTTTGTATTGACATTTGTTTAAAAAAAGATTTAGTTTTCCAAAAAGGCATTGCAAAGAATCCTACAAACCATTTTTTTAGATAAAAAATTCTTTGTAGAAACATCTTATGTTGATGCTATCTCAAAATTAGAGCCTAAATTCTTTGGAAGAGTATTGGAAAGAAGGACACCATCATTTTTGTAGAAAAACATTTTTTTGACCAACAAAGCATTGTATCCAAAATGGGCAACCATTTTGTAAATATTTTGTATGTCACATAAAAGCATTGTTCAACTAGTATAGTTTTCTTTTTTTTATCACAAACATGCATTAGTAGGATGTGCAGACAGTGAAGAGCATTACACATGGAACTTTACTTATAACTACTTTTCAAACTACAAACACTCTAATTTATATGTATAATATATTGGGTGGAAAAGAATAATAAACAAGTTTCAAGTTATGTGCTACATAGGAGAGGTCAAAATAAAGTAAAACACAAATTATAATTGATTATGAAATTGAAAGAAAATATGTTCATATGTATAGTATGTGTGTTTGGAATAGAAGAAAATATGACTGTCAACTTGTTCGGTGCATAGAGAAATTGAAAATAAAGTGTTGAATTAGTTTTCATAAAGGATTTAACACATTTGTCTTGTTGGATGTGTCTAAAATATATAAAGAGATTAGAATCCTAGACATTTTTCTCATTGAAATTCGTTGTATGCTGGAACGTTGCATTTCATTGATCCTGGTTCACAATCAATGAGCATTATATTCATGACATTGCAGTTTGCATGATTTGATATCAATGAATAAGAATCAAAAATATAATGGTGCAATGTAAGCACCTATGTGAAATTGCAAATGCGTTGTCAAGTTACCAAAGATGATTTACTACTTGCTTCACCTATAATTCATATGGTGCAATAATCCATTGCAAGGGTAAATGTCCCTTGTAGTTGAAATTTCCATAGCAAGAACATTACTGTGGACATGTCTCTCCTACAAGTCTTCAAATGAAATTGTAGCTAGCTTTGGGAAACTATTTTGGAGCTATTGTCTGTGTAGATAATAGTCCATAGCTCCCTTTGTTGTTTGAATAGTACATTATAGAAAGTGGGCATACACAAATCTTGTGTCAACTCCACATGCAATGCACCATGCAGTATCATTTTATGTTCTCTGTGTAAAGAAAACTCTTTGTCTACATGAAATGCAGATTGGTTCGTATGGGGGAAAGTGAACACTTTTAGGTCTTAGTATTCCTATCACCTATAGTGGTAGTGCAAATGCAATTAGCAATAAAATATAGCAATGCACTATTTACAAATTTCACTATAGAAAGTCATATATGGCAAACACTTTTGAACATAAATCTACGTTATAGAGTAAAAGATAAATGGTTGACGTGTATACTTCCATGTTTGAGGTCTTCAATGGTTCTAGAGATGCCTTTGTAGATGCACCATTGAGTTCATCAATGAAATTGGGTTATGTTGTTTTCATCAAATTTATGCCTTTAGGCCCAAAACGAACAATATTTCTGAACAATATGAAAGGAGCTTTCATTGATGTTAGGATCAATTGAAGCCTTGCATACAACTTTGTGTGGTTGATGGGAACTATAAGCTACAACATAGAGTATTTTCAAAATGAAAGTTTACAAATGAAATTAGTTTAAGAATTCAACGGCATTGAAATAGTTATAACAGTAAAGCATTCTACTAGCAAGTTTATTTCATGTGAAACAAGTTGAAAAAACTCTTTGATAGATTCAAGGAAGCAAAGTGTTGAATTCTATATGCTATTTCCATGATTTGTCCAAGACATCTTACACTGGAAAAATCATCTTGTTTCTCCCCATCTTTAACTTGCAACTCATATTATGTTGGTGCTTGGAAATGACTAGTAACAACAACACCAATTGATCCAATAGAGAAATTTTCATTTGATTGGATAAGTTTTGAAATGGTTGTGTCAGGAATCAATCTACATTCTTGAAAAACTTTCTCAATGGGCTCAATAGTGCTCCTAGCAGTCAAAACAAGGGAGTAATCAACATGTCCTCTTTCATATTGTGTTTTTTTCCTAATCACAAAGTTCTTGAGGTGGAAACTTGTATCAAGTGATAACAATGGCTGACATGTGTCAATTAATTTGTTGTTGATGTTTGTAGTGATTATCATTTGACCATGACTGTCAACTAAATCAACATGCACAATTGGTGCTTTTGGTTGTGTTCTAGGAGTTGTGGTAATTGCAGGCCCATAAATAGGAAAAAAATTTCCTTCAAATGCTAAAGTTGTTTGCTTCATGCATATATCGAAGATGGTTGAAGGCTATGCAGTTGTTGTTTTGAATCTACATGTGATATGAAGAATAACTAAAACTAAAATTTTAATTAAGCATATAAAGAGCAAAATTATAGGTGAAACAAACATAATAAGGTACTTTCCCTTTTTCATCTTGTTTCTCAATTGTTTGAGCCATATTCCATTTTGCAAGAGAACCAAATTGTGTTTTCCAAGTGCCTCTGTAAACATATGAAATGAGATATTTTTTTCAAGCATGTAACAAGAGAAACTGAAAGGAACACATTAATGAGATTTGATATGTTTTTTAAATTTTTTCTTGCCAAATGTGTAGGGCTTACCTATTTCTAGATGTTTTGAACACTATGTTAGAAGCTAGAAAATGATGAGATATATGTTCTATGAAATATAACAATATTCCCAATCTACAATTTGCAATTTATAAATTTGATATGTGTAGGAAAACTATTTCCAAGCCTCTGCTAAAATGTGGTGCTCTTATGCATAACTTTTTTGGATTTTATAGTATCTCCGTGATAAAAAAATGTATCATGTGCTATTTTTTTCAACATTTTGCATAACACCAAACCTATTTCAAAACAACCATCCAATAATTTTTAGTATTATAAGCATGGAAGATCGATGCAACTGTATAATTTATACTACTGTTTTTGAATGGTAGACAGGCCTGAAATTGACATAAGTACAAAACAAAACTAGTTACATGAGTAGCTCATGGGAACCAAGCTAGATACTATTAATGAAAAATTGAATAACAAATAGCAAAAACATTAACATCAATCTAAAAGGTTCATGTTCGTGAAGTAAATACTATGTGGATGTGGTTGAAGGTGGTTGTACAGTCTATAAAAGACTTACTTTTGTAATTTTTTTCTAGTAAAGAATAATGTGGTGTGCAAAGCCCTAACAATATTGTGTGTGAGAACAAATCTATTTTAGAATAGATATATGTTGAGTTGCAAGTGCATAGCCACATCAATGGTTTGGAAGAGTATTACTAATGGTCCTAACTAGGGACATTGGCAAAGTGGAGATCTGAATGGGTAGAGGTATCAACAAGAAATTAACCTATGTAAAGACATGGACTGTATGAACAAAGAATGATGCAACTATTATTTTGCACCTACATAAGTTTGATGTTGATTTTGTATAGTAGTGTGGAGCACCAATAATAGAACAGTGCATAAAGGATGGTAATTCAAGAAAAATATAGTTGTGAGGTTGGCCTAGTGACTAGAGCTAAAGGGATATTACGAAATGGTCTAACCAATATGTATCTAGCACTGTGAACTTGAAAAAATTGATTTTGATACTTTGTATCCAAAAGTGATCCAAAAAAGTGTCCGCACGTGTTGTTGGCTTGACAACAACCAGCAACAATTTGCATTGTTCCATAAATTCAATCAGAAGTGCTTTTGATCTTGTTGATTGTAACATGTCAATGTTGAAGTCTCCAGCTATTACCAATTTTGAATTAGTTGGCATTGAGGTTATAGCAGTTTGTAAAAAATAAGAAGATCATGAACCGGTGTTTTTGGTCTTGAATATATATTTATGATGCACATAGCAATATGCATGTGCAATAGGTCAATGGTTATTGATTCTAATCTTTTATTGAATTTTTTTGAAAGTCTTGCATCAAAATTATTTTTCTTGAGCATGTTAGTAGCCCATGAATACTAGCTACTATATAGAAATTGTATGTTTTGTCAAGGAAGCCAATATGGTCAAGAAAACTATGTTTCATCTCTTGGAAGCAAAGGTCAGTTGCTTGTAGAAAATCATGGTCATGTGCTATTTCTTGGGCATGTAGTGCAAAGTCACGTGTGTTAAAAGAGAATATGACAAAATGATCTAGAGATACAAACAAAAGGTTGTGCTATAGTTTCCATTATGTAGATGCCACTAGGCATTTCATTTCACTATTTACTTTTTATGAGACTCTAAATTTTTGTTCTTGCAATCTATGTGTTAGATACAGTGCTTCAATGTTTCTTACATGAGACAAAGAAATGTACACAAGGCCATGTTGATAGACTTTACATGGGTCAAAAGAGATTGTGTCCATTGTTAAACCCTATGCTCTATGGATAGATCGTGCACATGTAAGTTGCAAAGGAAATTGTGCTCTAGTCACTATTTTTGTACTTATTTTGAATTTTCTAAAGATTCTCATTATGGGTGTCCAAAAAGGCATAATAGAATCTATGTATAGATTTTTCATCCTCTATCGATGCAATTTTCCAATAGTTGAATCATTGAATTTCACCCAAACAATGTCTTCATGTATGGTTGTATACAATTTGAAAATACCATCTGCACCATTGACCAACCCATCCTCTATATCAATGTTGAAAGTAATCAATTCAACCAAAATGTCTTTCTTTAGTAGAATCGTTCGTGGTAGGCAACACTAATTTTGGAGGTTGACGTTGAGTGTTATCAATTGTTATGTCTTGTTAATCAATTGCATCTACAACACAAAGCTTTGTCGGTAAACTGTCTAGAATTTTTTGGTTGTGCATTTTGACTGTTGTATTTCTATTAAACAAATATGGAAATCATGATGGATCATTCAGAGGTGCTTTATAGCACATTGTATTAAAAAACTGAATATCCCCGATTGTTTGTTGTCTAGTTCTAGCACGGTTAAGTATAGAAATGAAATGTTCATTTGTTTGTCTGATTACACTATGTAGCTCAAAGCATTTGAAATTGTTGGTCCAAAAGGTGTATGGAATTTTCTCTTTATCTATTATTGGATATTAAAATATCCAAGTATCACACATAGGTTGTGCCTGGTCAAAATCACCATAGAAAAATGATATCTATGTTTGCAAAAGGTGATAGCTGGTGTGTGCTTGATTTGGAGAAGTCTTTTGTCAATGTTGTAAATCATTTTCAAATTGATCAATGACACTTCATCAATAAGAAGTATTTGCATTTGCTCCAATTTTTTGTTGAGGGCATCAGTTGTGTTTGAATCTAGAGGTAGCATTTTCGAAGAGTTGCATGGAAATTGAAAGATTGAATATGCAGTGATGCCACTTGCATTGAATGTAGCTTTTCCTATTGAAACAATAATGATTCCTTTAGGCTTTAATGGATCACTATCCAGTTGTTTATCATAGTATTGAATCATTTCCTCAAAAAATATTTTTGCTATATAGGTTTTCCTTGTACCAGCTCCTCCTATCAAGAACAAGTACAATATTTTTTTGGAGCAAGCCTTTTTGTCATTAGTACATCCTTTACTATTGATTGTTTTTCTCTATTCAACTTCCTTTGTAATTTTTAGTATTCTTCATTTCTTAAAAGAAGTGGGTGTGTGATTTATGAAAATAGTTTTTTGCAAATAGAATCTTTGAGATTTATATTCCTAATTTTCTTTAAGTCATTCATGATGTCATATTTTTGCATCTCATTTTCCTTTGTATTTGCATCGAGCACATCTAAAATGTAAATTGCTAGGAGGTGATCATTTTCAGCCTCTGTGGAAGCTTCATCTATGTCACCCCATTTAGGGACAATTTGTGTAGTGAACATTTTTCTGATATTTGCAATTTGCATTTTGTTTGCATTGAATGTTGCACTCCATGTTTCATATCCAGCTAGAAGGCTTTGTTCACTACATCTGAAACACACATATAGCATAAATTTTTCTCTACAATAATTTTTAGGATCAATGTGTGGATTGTATCTTACATAGCATATGATCTGTGGTGTTGCTCTTCTTTGCATTTTCCCTTCTTTTCCAGAGTAAAAAGCGACATATTCATCCAAAGACAAATTATCTAGAGCTCTAGGCCATTGCATGTATTTTTATATTATAGATGCACACATGATATTTTCATAATCAACTTGCTCTTTTTCCAATAGCTTAGGGGTTTTTAACATGTAGCCTCGGCTTTCCAATGGAAATGTATTGATGGAAACAATATTCCTTGAGCATTTGTGCAATGGAAATGATAAAATAATATGAATGGCTTGACAGCTAGACATTTAATGATAGCTAAGTAGAGCATTTCCTGTTTTGTGTATAAATTTCACTTTTCCATCATATGTAGCTATGCATTCACGTCACAGTTTCCATAATGCAAGAGACAATGTTTTATCTTGTTTTGTCATATATGAGCTACAATAAGATTCGGTAGATTATGCATCCAAAATAAATTGTGTATCTGTATTTGCATACCATGGGCCAGCCACTTTGTTTGAAAATTCATTTATCCAAATGTCAAATGGGTCTCCTTTCAGCAATGACAATTTCCTGTGACAATTTCAATTAGAGCATTGTAATGTAGTCAATTTCATTTATTTCCAATTCATACAGGAAATTTTCAAATGTAAATTTCTTTGTGTAATGTTTATTTTCCAATTGTTTAAAATAAGTTTTTTGCTTTTCCTTGATTGTGGCATCAGGCAATGAGAGTAGTTCCAAAATAGTTGTTCTTCCCATCAAAGGAAAAGGGTGTTAGTTTTATGATCAGATGTAAAACAAAAAAAATTAACTCAAAAATTAGACACAATAACACAACATATACCCTAGGGAAACCCTCCTCTTGAGGGAGAAAAACCCAGCAAAAAATATCTCACTTATATATATAAACAATGGAAAAATACTCTTTACAATGAGGCCAATCACAAGGCCAATATTTAGCACCAACAAT
>VDFB02068036.1:0-13141 GCA_007258455.2 Sequoia sempervirens | reverse complement strand
TGACTCAAGAAGTTTCTACTATTGAAGCCACTTCTGATTTTTATGACAGCATTGGCGAAACTTCGCGTGAGCATGACACAACAGAGGTTTCACACATGCAAAGTACTCCTATTGAGTTGTCGCATGAAGAGACTCAAGAGTTGGGTACGAGTGATGCAGTTGGTGTTGAGAATTTAAGTAATGGTGAATCTGATTTTCCGGATCAGACCTTTGAAAACCAGCTAGAGGATTCATATGTTGATATGGAATCCCAGGATCATGCTTTGGATGGGCATACAGTCACTGTTGGAGTAGAAGCGTGTGAAGATACTGTCGGACCAGCAACTTCTACCGTATCAGTTGAGCCATCCTTTGAGGTACCGAGCAGCAGTACCTTAAATGCTGAGGTGTGCATGGATGAAAGCACACATGATGTTGCTTATCATGCGGTGAGCGATGACGGATCAGCGTCATATCATAGTGCATATGGTGAGCCGGAAATCTTGTATGGGGGTCGTAAGCTTCAGAGTCCGCATCATTTGGTTGGGCAACTACAAGTGAATGATAATATGATTGCCACCGCCCTTGAGCATTTTGACGTTGCTTGTCAGATGTTGACTACCTATGGTTGGAGTCCGCCTTCGACAGATGAGCACAGTGAGAGTGGTTTCTCCCTTGCAGTGATACATGCACTCCGAGAAGCAATTGGTACGATGAAACAAAACTACCTTAAATTGCTTGCGGACAGGGATTTTCTTCTCGAGTGGGATTGCATTTGTTATGATGCATTGCAGGGAAAGGGAGAACAGATTGATGAGCTCACTCATGAGCTGGAGGTGACTAGGGACTCATTGCATAGCACCCAGTTGGCTCTTCGAGAGTCACAGATACAGATTGAGAGGTTTACCGTGGCGTTGAGTTTAGCACAATCTTCACCACCTTTGGATATAGTGCAGTCTTCCATGGCAGCGGTTGGTGAGGAGTATACACCCATGGTTCCTAGTAGTGAGGGAGATGTTGAGGATGAGGTTACATCCAACACGGTCACAGGAGCAGTCGATACAGATAGGATGAGTACACTAGATGACAGTTGCAGTGAGCCACGCGTTGCACCAGGTCCTCTCGACATTAGTTCTGTGTTAGGTGATGCAGGGCAGTTCATTGATAGTTCCTGTGACATGGTTGTTGATACACTGGAGAGTTGTGTGACAACCCTCGATACTTGTCCATCTTCACAGCAGATATTCAGAGTCTCATCCAGTTGGGAGATTGGTACTTGTGATGATTTGTTTCCCTCTCCTGGAAGCAAATCAGTCTTTTCATCCGATGCAGTTGACTATGATCGGCAGTGGGTTGAGCCAAGTCAGGAGTACAATTCAATTTATTATTCCAGCGATTCAGAGATGGATGATTCAGATCAGGATGGAGTGATTGTGCAGTTTGTGAACAATCCATTATTTGAATTTGATGGTGGTTTGGTCTATGATAATCCACTCTTCGAGTTGGAAGCTAATCGTACTCTTGACACTAGTTCCAGGTTGGGTGATGATTGTAGTGTTTGGGATTGTTCCAGTGCATCGCAATTCCAAACCAGACTCACAGAGGAGTTCAATGAGGTGTACACGGTGAGGAGTGCTTACGGTTTTTCCTTTGATCCACCTGTACATGATTCGTATTCGATGCACCATACTTGTGCACAGGGTGATTCTCTCGGTACAGTTGAGGGGAGTAATTCATTATTGTGTGCGGAGTTACCATCTTCACAAGATGGGATTAGCAGGTGCAGGTACTTGACTCAGCAGTTTGCGGGGTATTACTTGCAGGGACAGCAGTCCGTTTTACATCATGCCGATATGTATTTGACAGCGCTTGATACTTCTATGTCGCAGATTTTTCATACAGTTACATGGGTACAGGGCGACTATGGTGTTAGTTGGCATGATGGTTTGGACAGTTATCACATCCATGAGTATTTAGCAGAAGACAGGGAGAGATTCAGGATAGTAGATGCTTTTAGAAGTGTTTATCTCTGCATGACAGATGGATGTGGATTCATATGGTATTGGGATCCCGGTGGCGACAGCTTTGACACAGAGTATTGGGTGGGTCCCATTGAGTTACTTCACTATTCTCAGCATGGTGAAGTTGGAGACAGTAGAGCGCAGTGGCAGCCTGAGGAGGATCGTCACGACAGACTTTCACGCTGGGTTTGGGATCCAGGTATTGATTGCGCAGTTGAGTTTTTGATGATGCTACAGGAGACAGGTCGTGATGTGTGGGACATTTCACAGTTTTTCCTTTTGGGCCTTCCGAGGATCGGAGTTTTCTTTGCAGTAGAGATTGCTTGGGGTCAAGCAATTTTAGGGAGGGCGGACTGTCATGTCCCCATTTTTGGCGAGCATCAGAGATCGTAAGATAAGCCTATCATGAGACCCTCGTAGGCTGATAGAGTGGTTAGAGGGTCGTTTCGGAGCTTGGCTCAGCGTCAGATTGGCAGTTTTGATCAATTGGCTTTCGTTCGGGCTCATTCGGACGTTTCTTGCAGAATTGCTATTTTTAGCAGTTCCTGGCAGTCAGCTTGGGACCCCTGCTATTTTTAGCAGTATGGCTTAGCAGCGTTCAGGATCACTTCAGGTTCGTCAGCTTCAGACGGATCAGTTATCGGATGAGTAACGGGAGAAATATTAATATTTAATTGCATTAATTAAATATTAATTATTTAATGATTATAATATAAAGTTATAATTTTTAATTATAACTTAAGTGATTCTCATAAAGGGGGCGCCCAACATCAGGAAAGGGGCCATTTCGCATATTAAATTTATAATTTAATATTTGACGGAGAACTATTGAAAGATTAAAAGAATTAAAGAGTTAAATATATTAAAATTCCCTATTATTAAGGAAATCGCACTTTTGAGAAGAATATATGTTTTTCATTGGGAATTGTGCCATTATGATATTTTATGAATTGAAAATTGATCAGACTTCGTCAGAGAACGGAAGCCTTAGGGTTTCATCTCGAATTCCGTGGAGAACGAGCCATCTCCATTGAATCAGTTCAGAGGGTGTGAGATATCACCTAATTTACTGCCAGTTGTGAGATTTCTTCATCCAGAAGAAATTACAGAGCTTCAGAGAATTAATTGATCTTCAGAGGTTAGCTATTTACAGAGTTTCAGAGAGTTTATACTTCCAGAAGACAATCTTTCATCAGGGCGTACCATTCCAGAGGGTTTAGACATTGGTTTTCTTGGAGGCTATACATTTAATTAATGCTGCATGCTGCTCAGCCGTACCTCTTCACAAAGCCGTACTGTCTCTTCTTTCTAAGTTACTCTGAGGGTTTTGATTGCAGAGTCATCCAGAGGAATTGTTAAGCTGAGGCGCCCATCTTTGTACTTTTGGAGACCTTCCTTAAATGAGCCGTATTTTATTCATTGTTGCTGTTGTGTTTCTGGCCGTACTTTTCTGTTCTATGGCCGTACCAGCAATTAAGAGGCGTGTACTTTGTTCTTGGTAAAAACGCCTATCATCCTGGATTCCATTCTACACCAGTTTGGGCGCTAGGGCATCAGGAGACACTTGAGATTGCCTGGCAGGAGGAGAAGAGCAAATTTCACACAGCCGTACAATTTCAAACAAGTTACCAGCAAGCTGCAAATTACCAGGTTTTCAAAATAAAATCATTGTCTTTCTATTTGCATGTATCTGGATCATATTCGTAATTGTTTCAGAAGTTGAATACATAGACTGGCTTCTGTATTTGAGATAGTTCTTGTCGTTTCCAGTGTTGATATATTTTTATAGAATTTATCTTTCAATTATTGCAAAATCGCCATATTGCATTTTATGCTCAAAAACCCAAAAACGGTCAAAAAACTTAAAACCTTCAGAAAAGACGAATAAAACCGTCAAAATCAGAGACAAGGGGAAACTAGGGTTTCTTACATATTAGAAGTCAAAAAAATATATTTTTCTGCATTAGATCCCATACCTTCCATTTGAATGGAAGATTCTTCCAAAATATGCTTCTTTTCACATTATTGCAACTCTGAATTTTCTTTTTCTTCATATTCAATTGTCATAATTTTTGATTCATATAAGGGATTTATATACTCTTACTGAGAGTGGTGCCTTTTACCATTTTTGCTGAGAATATAAGGGATTTTTTATCAACTTCGTGGACAGGAGTTGTTGTACTCTCATATAAGGGATTTATATATTCCTTGCTGAAGTGATAAGACTTTAATTTCTTGCAACTCATAGTTCTCTTTTCGATACTCCTCCATCATTGTGTCATCCTTGACTTTTTGAGATTTTGTTGGATCCAACACTTGTCCTGGTCCTTCGTACATCTTTTTTGGTTCTTTTTTTTGCATTTGTCCACCTCTTGTTCTTATCCATTTCGGGCAGTTTGGGAAAGAAAATTTTACATATTCTTCAAATGATAAGGCTACCTACCTTCAAATCTTTTGATAGATTCTGGTATTTTACAAACTTTTTAGTAGTTTCTTCTACTGATGATCTCATCAATTCCTTGAAGTGTGGAAAATAATTTTTTTCTTCGAAGCTCTATAGAAAGAGTTTCATATATATTGAAACTGGCAACAATATCAGATAACCCCTCGATTCATTGGTTGCTAAGAATACCAGCTCTAATAAAATATATTACTATTGAAATTTAAACGTGCAACTGCTAAAACTGACATGCAACCACTAAACACTGACATGCAATTGATAAGATCTGTAGTAGAATTTTAATTTTCAAACAAGCTGGGAAGACCACTAGCTTTAATGCCAGTGTAATAACCCTTATAGTGCATTAGCTCAAATCCACATAAATGTTTTTCTATCATTTAAATTTTAGTTCTTTTTGATCATCAAGTTCTTGTTGTAGGCAAGGTGACAGCATATGGAGATTAGAATGAGGACAATGGAATTAACTGAAAGATATTGGCGTCTAGTTATCCAATTTACAATATTAACAATCATAGAATTGATCAAGCCAAAATGGTTGATAGTGAGATGTAAATTTTGATCAATCCAAAATAGCTAAATGCAAGTGGAATTGCTTCAATGCCAAAATGGTTGATAATGAGATGTAAATTTTGATCAAGCCAAAGTAGCTAAATGCAAGTGGAATTGCTTCAATGCCAAAATGGTTGATAATGAGATGTAAATTTTGATCAAGCCAAAGTAGCTAAATGCAAGTGGAATTGCTTCAATGCCAAAATGGTAGATTAACTCACCTGATTTTGATACATGCCTAGCAAGGGGGAAAATGTACAAAAAAGAAAGAAAAGATCCAATGGATAAATTGACCAGGATCTTTTACAACAAGAATAGGGACTTGGCGGTAAATTGTCCATGTAAAGTCCCTTACCAAGAGTTTTTAAAAAATACATGCTATTTGCCACTTTCAGGTCATAGACATGTCGTCAAACACTTGGTTGGCAGTAAATTAAACGATATTGTTGAGTTTTACAATGTAGAACAATTGCAACTATTATTAATGGTTATATGCATACTCTCAAATAGTTTGCATACATTGAACAATTCATAGTTATTTTAACAAATTGTTGGTCAACATTTTTTATAGATATGAAATCAAATGTCATACAAACCAATTATTTGTTCAGTCTGTATGATAATCTTAATGTTGAGTGACCCCTTTCTGACTGACATGGATGAGTGCTGGTCTGGACTGAACTTGAGAATTGCTCATGTCAAATTCCCTTTTAGCTTGTGAGTATTGGAATTGATGATGTCTGATGTAGCTGATGATGAAATCCTCCAAATCTGCCCCAAACTCTCCACAATTTAATCCTGGGCAGTTGTATTTAATTTCTGGTTACAATGCTTGAATAGTAAAGAGGTTGGGAGTTGACAAATATGCTGAACTGAATGCAACAGCGCTGCTGCAACTGTATAAAGTTATGAAAATTTCTTGTAAACTGTTGTGTTCCCTCTTAGAGCTGATGTCAACTCTCATATATAGAACGGCTAGCTTGGTAAAGATCTGAAGCCAATAATATTGATATCAATAGAAAAGTGCTGGCCTGAAACTATGCTTCAAATTGTCCAGAATACTGCTACGCCCTCAAATTACCTACAAAGAGATGTAACTGTGATGTGGCTGAGTGTCTAATCTCACTTGACCTTCATTATAGCCAAAATATCTGCTGCAGAAATCTGGGGCAGAACTGATATAATTATGGACTGAAAATAATTCAAAACTGCTGCAACGTTAATGTAAGTGTCTGGTATGGAGCCAGCAAGAACATGTTGATATTTTCAGAAATCTGTGATGCACAAAACTGTCATATAAGATCATCTCCTTGTCTACATTTTGTCATTTTGTAGTTGTAGACTTTCAGCCTTTTCATTTTGTTGTATATGCACATTGGTAATGAAAACTCAATGATTAGACATTGAAATTTTATTAATTTGTACGAGAACTTGCGAATTCTCAGCTCTGCTCCATTGTTTCATAATATAGTTATATAATGAATATGGTGAATGACTTATCACATGAATGTTTAAAGATTTCTATATTTTTAAATTTTCCTATTTTTTTAAACGCCATCCCCTAAAAAATGCCTCCCATCTCTTGTCATATCAGAAACGTGTCTCCCTGTTTCCTGTCATCCCTGTCTTGGAAACTTGGTGGAACATAGATCACCTCTAGATTTCAGCTAGACATTACATGATAAAGACAACGATTGATACAAAGTTGCAAGACAGGTTTTCAGAAATCTGCTACTATTGTGTAGAGTTGTTTTCTGAGAAGGTTTTTAAGGCTCTTTGTGGCTGTAGCCAAACTCCCTCAATCTGGTGCAGTTGGGTTGTGTTTGGCTTGTAGTGGAACTTTACTTCCAGCCTATCTTTCTATAATATGATTAGATCACTTGAATGTTCAAAATTTAAAGTTTTGATCAACCTATTTAGTGGGGACATCTGGCAAAGAAAGTTAAATACAGAGATGATAAGGATGTATTTCATTTTTATTCTTATGCATGCGCTCTTGAATGTCATTCATAATTGATTGACATTATAAGGTTTTATTATTTTGCAGATTCTTCAAGGAACTGCCATCTGTTGATTGGCGTGATGTTGCAGATAACTGGTTTGGAACATGTTGCTGCTCCTTTGGGGGAGCGAGTCAGTTGTTAGTTTCTAATTTTGAGAAGTTCTCATGTATTTCGAAAGGAACATGCTTCATAGGGAATACTTCCATTACAGTCAGAATGGACGAGATTATAAGAGATGCTATTATTGAACGTGGCATGAGAATTGTACCCAATAATGATGGGCCTCAGAAACAATCTGGTAAACAACTTGAAAATGAGATAAATAGTTCAGTTCATGACATCCCATTGCACTGCAACTTGAAATCTGAAAATTTGGCCAAAAACCAAAAACATTTATGTGACTGGAAATGTATTTCAAGTCACAACATTGTGGAAAAAGTTGGTACTTTGCTTGATACTGGAGAAAATGCAGGAAGTATACTAGAAAAGAGAGAAATGAATAGGAATAACTACATTGGTGTTTCGGACTTGCTGCTTGAGCAAGCAAAGACAGAAAACACCAATTTCAGTTACAATCAGGAATCAGAAATTATGGTGCATGATGAGAAGCAGGAAGTGGCTATTCTAACATCTGCTATTTCTAGTCTCTCTTGTAAGGATACAAATGCATCAATAAGCATTGTTGACCCTTCCTTGCAATCCATTCATGAGCATTCCCCTAGATTTCCAACATTTGTGGATCCTGTATTGAATTGCAAGGACAATTGTTGTCCGGCCAATTCTAGATTGATGCCAACTTCTCAAAACATTTGTAGTGCACCTGAAGGCAAGATCTTTCTTAACTGTTCTGGTGGTAATGATTCAGAGAATGCATCATCAGAACAGAACAAAATTACTTCAGGATCTCAGCATGAGAGGACAAGCACATTTAGCTTTTATCATGGAAATGGGTTCATGATGGGACCTTCTGGTGTTTCCAATACAGTAGAATGGTTTTCTGTTCATTGCTCTTCATGTATGTCCCTGATTGGTTCTCATCCTGATCTTAAAGGAAAACCTGTTTCAGCTAATGAAATCATTCAATTGTTTAAGTGCCATATATCAACAAATGAAGCAGTTGGTGGATTCCATGATGTGTTCAGGTGAGCATTGTGTGTATGGTCCTTTACAAATTCTCTTTTTAGCAGCTCTTATGTTCTTTTATTGGAAACAGATATGTAACAATATGTGAACTACCTGAACAATAGCACTGGAAGAAGAATGACAATATGGTATGTCCACAAATAGCCAAAATAAGTCAACTAGACTCAAAAGTGTATGAAATCACAATGATTAGTCAGAAGTGCAAAACAATAGCCAAAACTAAATCTAGATTTAAATGTAAGAAGCAAAATAACATAATAATAGGGGGAAGCCCTAATAAAACTACCATGCAGATATGTAACAATATGTGAACTACCTGAACAATAGCACTGGAAGAAGAATGACAATATGGTATGTCCACAAATAGCCAAAATAAGTCAACTAGACTCAAAAGTGTATGAAATCACAATGATTAGTCAGAAGTGCAAAACAATAGCCAAAACTAAATCTAGATTTAAATGTAAGAAGCAAAATAACATAATAATAGGGGGAAGCCCTAATAAAACTACCATGCAGATATGTAACAATATGTGAACTACCTGAACAATAGCACTGGAAGAAGAATGACAATATGGTATGTCCACAAATAGCCAAAATAAGTCAACTAGACTCAAAAGTGTATGAAATCACAATGATTAGTCAGAAGTGCAAAACAATAGCCAAAACTAAATCTAGATTTAAATGTAAGAAGCAAAATGACATAATAATAGGGGGAAGCCCTAATAAAACTACCATGCAGAAAGCTTTGTAATACAAAACTATCCTGTAAAAGGAAGGTTCCATGTTAAAAATGAACTGCCAATAGAGCCAAGAAAATAGAACTGGTAGAAAACGAGGATCTAATCTGCTTCAGAGGCATGAACATCGTAAAAACTGACATGATTTATTTAACTGTTTTTGTAGTGTCAAACTCGTCTCTTGTTTGTTAGATGGAAAAATGATTGTAAGGATACTCAAATGCCTAGATGCCTTGACCTATAATATGAAATGATATTTTGGTTGTAAATAAGATTTTCATTCAGTAGAAACTAATGAATATTATGACCACAGTCCAATGAAAGTGGGATGACAGAAGGACAACATTCTTGGAATTGCTGTCTATTATAAGTGCCTTCTAAGAGAAAAATATTAAATAAACCATGTCACCTAAGGGTCAGGTCATAAGTGTTCCATTATAATTTGTCTGCTATAAAACAACACAAAATAGAACAGTGTGTGAGGTAAAACCTCTCTGAAAATTATAAAGGGAAGTCCCTTGAGAAAGTAAACTAATCCTAGACACTAAGATATGGGAAAAATATACAATTATTAACACTATACACAATATTTTTTGGAGATTTTGCAATGTATGTCCCTCTTCGTTTAATGTCATTTGAAGAGATTTTCTAATCTTTCATTCCCGGAGATTAGAAATAAATCATAATATAAGGGAATTATTAAAAGAATAATTAATTCAAGGCTTAAATGCTAAAGTTGGTGAGTTTATTTAATTATTCTTTATATGCAATGGTGGGGACCACGGGGCACTTCAATTTGATAAATCCTATTTTTGCTTTAGTAATCTGGAGCGATTTGTAACAACACCCCCTTATCCAGTAATTTCACAAATTGGGTTTCTATAGTTTAGTTGTCACCTGGTGCGTTTTGTGTGTTCTTTTGGACATTTTTTTTTAGTTTGACCATGCCAAATAATGCAGCAACAATAGGAAATATATTGCAATATTTAAAACTGACAATTAGAAATTACAATGAGGAATATGGCTGGAAATTCCAGATTTTTCCCAAGGCTTAAATATTCAGTTTTTTTGACGAAGGAAAGACAACCTAGATCATGAAATATAGTCTATTATCTAAATCAGACATACCCATAAAATGCAGCAATGGATTTATGTATACTGTAGTACAAAATGGTCTCCAAATGCTTGAGAAAATACACCCATCAACACATGAACTCGCTGCAATACAAGAATAACACTTGCAGCCTGTTTCCTTCTCCAAAACGCCTCAAATAAACCTCCAACCAGCAACCACAATGATCAAACTGCAGTGTATGGATGAACACCAGCAAGAGGGAAATGTACAACCAACTAGAAAGTGTACAACCAGCACATGAAGATTTTAACACAGCAAATAATTTGAAAACTAGTTACACTTTCACTAACCCTTTTTAAATCTGCAAATGAGACTCTAGAATACAAGAAATCTCCAGCTTCAACGAAGTCTCTAGCATATAATAAATCTCCAGCAATAATGTAATTCCCAGCATATAATAAATTTTCAGCCAACAATAGAAATCTGATTTTTATATTAAAATCTTCCTGACTGTATGTTTCAACAGTGAAAAAGATGCTAGCAATGAGGGATTTCGTTCACAAAGCCCCAAGAAATCCAATCTCCAACAGAGACTGAAAAGCAATATCAATTTCTCTCCAACCAAGCATGCCAAATGAACTCTCAACTCCCCTTTATATAGAACTTCTTGATCTTCTAGAAAGACCCAAGAAGAGTGTTCAACAAGCTTTTAGAAGAATATTTTAATATTCCTTGATGTGACTCCTTGATGTGACATCTTGATGTGACCCTTTGATGTGACTCCTTGATGTGCCCCCTTGATGTGACTCCTTGATGTGACTCTCTAATACTTAAGTCACTTTTTGAAGATATATTAATAAAGTGACTTTATTAATTTATCATTAAAGTATGTCACTTTTTCAACCTTTTAATATAATTATTTAATATTACCCTTTTGACTTTGCACTTTTTGCCTAGTAATATTAAATAATTAAAATAATGATTATTCCGTAAGAGGGCCGAAAAAACGGGAACATTACAATCCTCCCTTCCCAGAGATTGCTTGCCCTCAAACAATCTTCAACTGCAAACTAGCCCAGCTACCATAGCACTTGAAGCCAAAGCGGAAACCAATTGCACTTGTCCACTAACCACCCGAATCCCAAATGGTCCTACAACATGTGCTAATCGATAACCTCTGTATGCAGCTGGAACCCAAGACGCTGTCAAACTCCGTCAACCAATGAAACCAACCATCCAACAATGAAATTCCTGGATCCCAACTCTATAAATCAACCCCATCATGCCAACTCCAAGTACTATGCTGATACACCTCAAATATCATACTTGGATCCCATTGATAAACTGGAAGTCCTTCAATCACAACACCAACTAACTTCCACTGTGCCACTCTGATAACCTCTAAAGTCCAATTGTACCCTGCTTCTATTGAAGAGAACAAAGTAAAAGATTTGCAAAACTTGGACTCGTCACGTGAAGTTGAAAGTGTATCACACCAGAGTGAACTCGAACACCTCTTACTCAACCCACATCTCTGCGTCATCAAGGACAAAGTCAAATTCTGTGTATGTGGGCTGAAAGTAAACTGATGAGCACACCTCATTATGCAATAGAGGTGAAACTCTCCTGCTTGTGCCAATGGAATACCAGAGTAGTCATGTGTATCCCATCCTATACTGCCATCATTAGAAGATAACTCACCACTCAAAACATGATGGATAGGGCTTGCGACCATGCCATCATTGCCCTTTGCAGCATTCATGGTCAAAGGCTCTATCTGACCACAACTGCGAGTTCCCTGATTTGATGTCTTCAAGACCGTGCTTGATTGTCTACCAACTAGAGGTCGTAACTCCTTCCCGAGGACCCTCTTGTCCCTTTTCAAAATTAATTTCCCAAAGGAAATATTCTATGAATTTATCTGTCTTATCAAAGAGAAACAAGGTTTTCTCAATTCCGTCCTTAGCAACCTACAACTGCTTCTTCCATTCATGCCTCCTAATAGACCACATGTCACAATCAGCTGCACAATAAGAATTTTCTGACTTGCTCTCAAGAGTGAGAAGAGTATTGTCATGAATGCTAATTTCCTGAAAAGAAGATGGAACAACACTATGATCCAATGTACAAGACTCAGAAGAACCCATCTTCTCATGATAAGGCTGTCCAATAAGAATCTCTACATTACCAATGTAGAGCCTTGTGCCCGATTCTCGGATGATGCCTAAACCTGTAGCCAAGCCTAATGAGTGCGTCATCAACAATCCATTCCACACTAAGTGGTCTCCTGTGGATGTGAATGATGTCCAACATAGGTGCATAGAAGCACATGCCAATCCCTGACAAGCCGCTGGTATATATCAGAACAACACAATGCAACATGTGAATCATGTCCATGATGAAGCAAAATGTATTACTACTATCCGTCCTCTAACACCAAAGTGGCAATCCCAACTTCTCCTATCCATCCCAACAATTGCTGTCCTCAAAGTGTACCCTGATAGAACTCTGACCAGCAAAGTAGGACAGCCATCAATCAATGAAGTAGGAGGTAGAACCCATGGGTTTAGGGCTGGGATACATTTGTCCTCATGCCTATCTCCAAACCATAGCCTGTAATCTATCGGAAACTCGAGCATATACCTCTCGAGATCAAGAATAATGCATCCATCACCAAAGGACCTCAAAAATCTGTCATGCCTCCGTTGTACTATTCTGATAGAATCATCAAGACTTGCGAAACCTCTCACTGTTCCAACCCCAAGGGTCTCTAAAAGATGTACCGAAGCATGCGGAAATTCGCTGTCCTGAACCAACACCGAGAGTAAACTGTCAAGGTTTACATCATGAACCTCCATAAGATGAACCCTCTGAGTTTGGAAGGTCTGAAGTAAGCAAAAATCATTGTTATTCAAGACTGAAATTAGCAAAGTACAATCTGATATAAGTACTCTACACAAAGGACAACAACAGTACTTATGAATTTCCCAAGTATAAGCATGCGTGCAAAGCATAGTGCTACACCAAATCAACTCAGAAGTGACTAGGAAACACTTCCAAACAATCTTCAACTGAAAAATTTCACCTCCTTCACGAAGAATAATGTGCCAATTCCCCTGAATGAGAGCAAACCATGATGTAAGGTGACTGATCTGCAACTAATCAACAAGCTC
>VDFB02068035.1:0-28578 GCA_007258455.2 Sequoia sempervirens | reverse complement strand
TAAAAGTTTTGACATTTCACACCTCTAAGCGGACCACATCATGTCATTTAACAACATCTAACCAATAACATGATTTTGTTGGAATATACACTCCAACTCAAGTGTAGATGTGTCAATTACATGTCAGTTAGTCTTTCAATTATGTGTCAATAAAATTCAGTTAACTGTAGAACAATTGTAATTTGCTGGCAACAATTGCAATGTGTTGTGAAACTCTTTGTCAGTTTGATAGGGAAATTGTTGAGTTTACATTATCTATAAATTTGTAATAGTTGTTTATGAATAATACAATCAGTGTGGTTGTTTTGTGCTTTGTTTTTAGTTTGGTATTAGAGTCAGGTTCTCTATACCCAATTGGAGAAAGCTATCGCCAATGCTACATTTGTGGTAGAGGACATTTGACCTAAGGTGGAGGATACGTGGCCTCTCATTCTTCATTATCCAAAGCCATCATGACAAGACCATTGTTCGTTGGTGTAGGATATTGAAGTTTTATGTTGTAAAAAAAGAGTTGTAATTGGAGATGGGACAAGTTGTCGTAGATCTCAAATGTGACCGGACAAATGTTGTACAAAAGCAATGACAACGTAGAAGATTGTAATAGTCCCTCGTATACTATATTTGTTGTTACTTGGCAACACAGGACTACAATATTGAAGTTTGGTGATGTTGTTTCATTATTTTGAGGCGTCCAGTCACTACTACTATTCAGAATCCTTCTGTTGTGAAACATTCACAAAGGTCTTTTTGGTTTTCTTCACAGAAGTATTTGAAAATGGAAACACCTCTAGAAAAATTTAATGGTCATAATTTTGACACATGGAAGGTGAAAATGCAAATGTAATTGATGAACAAAATCTATGCGGTATAGTGAATGGCACAGAAGTAGTACCTATAGATGCTAAAAAGAAGATTGATTGGGAAAGTAGAGATGAAAAGCCAAGTCCATTATTGGCCTTGCTCTTTTAGATTTGGAATTCAATCATGTTGATTAGGAAAAATCATCGAAAGAAATGTGGGATGAATTAAATAAGTTGTTTGGAGCAAAAGCAACAAATGCAAAGTTCTATCTAAAGCTGCAATTATTTAGATTCAAGATGTCTGATGATATTACTATGTCTAACCACATAAACAATCTTAGATCTCTCATTAAACAACTAGCAAAAATTGGTGTTGTGGTAGATAAAGAGGATTCTAAAGCTATTTTGTTAAATAGTTTGTCTTCAAAATATAGCAATGTTGTCTTTCCTCTCAGTCAGATGCCTTCACAGACTTTAGATGACATGATTTCAGCACTCTTAGTTGAAGAAAAGAGAGCAACTACAAGAGATTTTGGAGGAGACACTCAACAAGAGCTTGCATTATACTCAAGGAAAAGAATGGGAAGGAGAATGTCAAGTAAAAGTGAGATTGAATGTTACTATTGTAGAAAAAAAAGGTCATACATCAATTAATTGTAAAATTCGTGCTAATGATCGTCTCAAAGGAAAAATTAACGAATTAGTAAATATAGTTGTTGCTGAAGAACCACCAAAAGAAGATGATGATGATTTCATCGAAGATGAGGCAGCTATTTTATTTTGAAGTGGCCAACACTTTGAAGACAGGGAAGGATGCAGTAGAGGATAGATAAATGCTCACTAGTCTGAGGTGCTTGTGGATCAAGAACTATACCTCATTGGGATTATGAGACATGCATGCGAGGATTGGTGTCCAATAATTCAAAAGGGGGTCTAGAATCTAGAAGTTCAATATCATACCTATACGAGGGTGATGAGATAAGTTTCATGTGCAAATGGTGTCCAATGATGTTGGAAACTTGGATGATAGCTAGGTGACTATACTTGGGAGCAACTTGAAGAATTCTTATTGGTCTATGAACTGTTTTCAAATAACATTTTTTGCATAATGCATTTCATATTATTTTGTAGTCAATCAGTTTAGTGTTGTAGCCTTAAGAGGGGGTGTTGGAATATATGCTCCAACTCAAGTGTAGATGTGTCAATTGCATTTCAGTTAGTCTTTTAGTTATGTGTCAATAAAATTCAGTTAACTATGGAAAAATTGCAATTTGCTGGCAATAGTTGCAATGTGTTGTCAAACTCTTTACCATTTTGATAGGGAAACTGTTGAATTTACATTATCTATGAATTTGTAATAGTTGTTTATGAACAATACAATCAGCATGGTTGTTATATGCTCTATTTTTAATTGATTCAACTTCCACCTATTCATCCTTTAGTCACAAGAAAAATTCTTTCACCTTATGAACGAAAAGCCTTTCGTCGGTACCACCGTGTACTTGGACATGACACCAAAAGGTTTTCACACATCAATATCATTTAGGATATGATTGAATCTAATGAAATATAGGTATTGAGTGTGAACAATAAAGAGAAAAAATTCATTGCACCACCTAACCAAAACCTACAAATATACACAAATCCATTTTCATATCACTCTACAAACTTCATCAAGCATAATACCTCCTGTGCTTCCATTTTATTCTCTCCTTTCTCACCCATAGTTCAAAGTTGGCCATCTTCTTCCACGTTCTCTAACATGGTGCCTATAGTGGAGGTTTTACCTTGAACACCTCAAGATCAATAGGTTCTTAAGCCCACAATTTTTTCATCAACATGCCTATTGACATATATGATGGTCTCATCTACATTCCCATCATGGTAGATCAAAAATTTGGTTGGAATGCTTTGGTTGATCCTTTAAGCATGGTGAATATGGTGAGATGAATTCATGTATGTTAACCAACTACCCCAAGATGTATATGATTTGTTGGAAATCTTACTACACACACACAATGGTATATGCATTCCTTTTATGGGTACAATCACCCTTTCTATCTAGGTTGGACCTAAAATCCTAGACATCCTCTTCACTATTATTCACACTTCAAATAACTAAAGTTTTGTTGGGCCATCCATGGCTCACAATAGAGTTGTTCCATCTGTTGTGCATAAATGCTTGAATTTCCCCATTCATATTGTGACACAATGGATGTCAACCACTTTCCCTAGTCACAACTTCTCTTTGGATTATTTTTGGCTTATCCCGTTTTGGTCCCCTTTGACCTCATGCATGGACATTTAGAATTTATCAAAAGTATGTAGAGATTTGGATTCCATCCTCCATGCCCTATTTACTTCTACTACTTGCCCCCTCCCCCCTGCAGTCACTCAACCTTTAGTGGTTTCTATAGTTTCTCCTCCTACCCCTAAATCAAGAAGAGGAAAGCACACCCACATAATTGTTATGGTCCCTACAATGTTGGTAGCATATGAACCACCTAGAAACATAGCTTGCTAGCTCATGCACCCTTCAAATGCCCTAGGTATTTTATGAGCCACCTAGCAATAAAATTTGCTAGACTATGTGCTTCATATTGCTTGCATTTTGGTAGCATGTGAGCCACCTAGCAACAAAATTTGCTAGCATGTGTTTTTCATATTGCTTACATTTATGTAGCATGTGAACCACCTAGCAATCACATTTGCTATCCCATGTGTCATTCACATGACCTACCTTGTTAGCTTGAGTCACCTAGCAACAAAGCTTGCTCACATGTGTGCTTCATGTGTCCTACTTTAGTCACATATAAGTCACCAGTTAATAGGCCTTGTTAGGTCATGTGACATGTACTTCATATAAACTGCCTCTTCAATTTTTTTTTATAAATCACCATACAACTTGTTGGGACTCAATAGATTGTCATGTCATATTTTTCGAGTCCCTTGCCCTTTATTGCCCTTGCTCTAGCTACCCACCATTAATACCCAATTAGAGAATTCCCAAGTGGATCCCCCTTTCAAGGTTGCTAGTTGTTCGATGTGGGTCTTGGGTATGTTTGTGTTTTTATCTCCCCTCATCCTTTCCTAGGTTGTGAGCTATGTGGTGAACTTAGGATCTAAGGACCAAGTCCCAAGATTCCAAGTTCCCCCATGACTTTGGGAACGCTAACTCATTATTCCCTATATTTTGCTAGGTTCATACCCCCGAGTGGATCTCAAACATTGGAACCTAGTTCCAAGGTCCATGTTTTGATGCCATGATGCCCATGATCTTGTGTTTCCCCTGGAGCTCAAACCTCTAAGAGGACCTCACACCTCTAGATCCCTCCCTAAGTCCTAAGTTCATCAAGACTCTTGATCTTCGTGGATTCTTGGTCCCCAATCCCTCTTCAATTTTGAGTCTGATTTATTCTATAGGCTCAATCCCCACAACTTCCCTATCCCCATGCTCTCCTTAGCCCTGGTCCATGTTCTGCCCCTGGCCTACAATCCTTTCCCACTATTCCTACAACCCAACACCTAACTCTTGTTGACATGGTGAACCCTCTTGTAGCTTTCATCCTCAACCCAATCCCTTCTCTTATGTTTTGAGTCTTGTATTCTTCTACAATTTGTACACTTCAACACAACTCCTTAGGGCCCTCTCGAATCAAGACTCCCCCCAAGCACCAAAAGTTCCAAATTTCACTCTAAGGCCTATCACACCTCAAAACCCTTGACAAGGTGTTTCATCGACTCCTATAGCTCACCCATCACTACATTCAAGCTAGATTTGACCCCACAACCACCGGTTTGTATTTGCTACCTAGAGAACCCATTGTTCTAATGGTAGGAGTGATTCCAAAGACATTTTTTATAGAGGAAATTTATAGCAACCATGCCACCATAAATGGGGTAGTTGGAGTTCTTCTCACCTAGATCTCCCCATGCAAATATTTTCCATTCATTTTGAAGGTGTCATGGATTTGGACAACCCCCACATGCCACATCCATAGGTTCCATTTCCTCAAAGTTCCCATGAGTTGTTAGACAATTGCTTTGAAACTTTCCCAAGAGCTTAAGATCTTGACATGTATTGTTTAATTGGAAGAGTCCAACAACCGTTCTAAAGAACTGTTGATTATGCTATAATAGTGTGAAACCTCTTAGGTCAAACCTATATAGTCCACCGTGATGTCTTTGATCTTCATATATTTCTTAACATTCCCATCATGTCACCACCGATCTTTATCTTCTAAATTAATAAAATATCTAGGTCTACCAATCATTTAAGAAAACAAAATTTATTATGGATACTCAATCCCCTAACATTCCAACTTAAAACCCCGGTGATTTCTTAGACAAGATGCTTGCCTCCATTTTAACAAAATTTGGTGGAGGCTTCGGTGTCGTTCTCCAATTCCTCCATAATAGCCATATTCACCTTACTAGCATCCATTTTCCTTCCCCTTTCTTTTTCACTACCCATGTATGGTGAATATGTCATTGCATTTGAGTTTGATGTCCTAACATATTTTTTTTTCCCCTTTCTATATATGATGTTTTAGTCCTTGGCAACTACCTTATCTTCATACATGTCTTTGACAATATCCTCATTGCTTTCTCATCCCTCTATTTAACTATCACTTTTTCACATCTTATCTCCTTGAAGGGAATCAACTCTTAAATGGCAATGAAATACCCACTAATCAACTAGTTTTTCTTTTGGGTATTGAGCTCTAAAAAAATTGAGTTCTTCTCACACCTTTATCTTATCACTTTCTAAATTGGGGCCATAAACATCAAGATGATTACTTTGAAACTTTCCCAAGTGCCTAAGATCTTGACAAAAAAAAATATTGCAAGAGGCCAACAACCATTGTAGAGAAGTGTTAATCATTCTATAATAATGTCAAACCTCCTACCAACCCTATGTAGTCCACCATGATATCTTTGATCTTCCTCCATATAATCCTTAACATGTCCACCATGATATCTTTGATCTTCCTCCATATAATCCTTAACATGTCCACCATGTCACCACTGGTCTTTTTCTGCTAAATTAATAAAATGTCTAGGTCCACCAATTATTTAAGAAAACAACATTTATTAGGGACATTCAATCCCTTGATATTCCAACTTAAAACCCTAGTGGTTTCTTAAAGGGGATAATTGCCTCCATTTTGGAAAAATTTGGTGGAGGCCTAAGTGCCCTTCTCCAATTCCTCTATAGTAGCCACCTTCACCTTACTAGTATCCATTTTCCTTCCCTTTGCTTTTCCACTCCCTATATATGCCTTATATGTCATTGCATTTGAGTTTGATGGGCCTTAACATAACTTATTTTCCCCTTTCTATATGTGATGCTCTAGTCCTTGACACCTACCTTATCTTCATACATGTCTTTGAAAATCCTAATTGCTTTCTCCTCTATTAAACTCACTCTTTCACATCTCATCACCCAAAAGGGAATCCTCTCCTGCATCTTTGCCTATGATTTACATGGGCTCGAAGGAATCTTGCTTACTATTTTTCAATCTTTGGGGGCTTAAGCAAACCTTTTGAGCTTCCACCCTCAAATTATCCTTTACAAACATTTTTTCACCAAAATTAAAATTAAAAAAAATATGCAAGGAAATCTCCCTCCAAATATTCTTCTCTTGAATGGTGGCTTAAATGAATTCTTCCTTCCCTTGCAACTTTTAGTTATGTGTCATGCCCCCAAAATGAAAAGCACCTAATTCATAGTCATTCATAATTTAGTTTTTGTGTACATATGCCAAGGGAGGAGCTTAAAGTGATAGCTTGTCTAATTGGTCTCCTTTTGTCAATCTTGACCGAAATTCTTGCATACATTGCTAGCTTGTTAAATACCTTAGCACCTAAGCTATACACAAACTCTCTTTGGCCTTAAGACCTTAAAAAATATTTCCAACCATAATTTTAGTGGGAAATCGTACATGCATATTCATAATGGTACATCCTTGACCAATTCTTTGCGAGGATTAAATTCTAGCAACCATGCAAGCATAAGTACATTCCTATGTTTCACATGAAACACAAGCCTTCTTTCAATATTTTATCCATACCTTCCTCTTATTAGAAGGTAATTTAAGGAAATCTTTGTGGCAAGAAGCTAATCTTAAGGTGCAAATATTCTTATTAAAATTGTCCCCTCCAAGCCTTCATCCTTTTTATCGAGGACCATATACTAATGAATTTTGTGATAATCTTTGTTTTTTTAAGCACATCTATTGTGGGGGAAGAAGATTGTCTAGGATAATGATTATTGAAACTATTGTGTTAGCCACAATGTTGACATTATAGACTAGTATCTTGATTGACTTGAAAACTTTACCAATGCCATCTCCTTCTTCGCTTGTGCATTATATGTTGTCTACTAACAAATAATCCAATCCTAACTATCATTAGTTGTGATTGTGGCAAGATCCACATATGAGATTGTCTTCACCTTTTGTTCTTTGTGGCTATCATTAAAGGTTGTGCCACATGCCTTCTACCCTACACCACCTTGTATTCTTTGTAGAGAAATTTATAATTTAATTATATGTTTTATTATATTTTTTAATCTTAAATTTAAAATAAAATATAATTTAAATATTTTATATAATTATTATATTTAATTATTAAATATTAATTTAATATTTAGATAACTGTCAAACGAATTGAAGAATCTTTGTAAATACACTTACACTAGTATTACAATCTTTCTTTCTTATTATAATTAAAATTTTAAACATAATTCCCTCTTAAAATTAAAACATACAAATATAAAAAATTGATTTACATTATAAATTTTCACATAAAATAATTCTGAATATAAATCGAAAAGAAAAAAAAAAGAAAAAAAATCTTGTAAAAAACTCAAATAAATTATAATTTTACACATCAAATTAGTTAGAAGAAAAATTTATAATTTCTCATATCATTAAAGAAAAACATTTTAACATTGAGAAGGGGGCCAATTTTATCTTTTTTTTTCAAAGGGAATCATGAGTTGTAACCCTTTTCTTAACCCTTGAGTTGTAACCCTTTTCTTAACCCTTTTTGTTATTCGATTCTATATCTCAAGTTTTAATTTCATTTTTCAAAAGGGGAGAGTCATGATTTCTAATTTTTATAGATTTGTCTTATTTATTATTTTTGGATTTATATTATTTATTAAGATTTAGTTTTTTTTTTTTTAATTTTATAATTATTATGTAATTATGAGCTTATTCTTATAATCATGTATTTGTTATGTCTTAATTTATTTTTTAATTATATTTGATATTTTCACATTTATTTATTTTGTGTTGTTAATTAAATGTAAGTTTACATAATATGTTCTTATGTTATTATATTTAAATATATTAAATGCATTCTAATCATAGAATCATTTCACATCTACACACTTCAATTAATATTTGCAAAAAAAATCTAGTATTATACAATTATTTTAGATGCATCTACATGATTGAAGAGTGTTGTTTTCAATATTATTCAATTTCAAGGGATTGACCAAAGTATTATACCTTCACAATTTGACTTTTGATGACCTATCAAAAATAGTTACCAATATCATCAATCTTCAAATATCGAGAGAAACAAAATTAGATTCAACATCTACATCACTCTCTGGACACTATTTGATTATTAAACTCAATCCAACTATTTATTTATTTGTTTACCTACATTTAATTTACAAATAAATTATTAATATAATCAATACCAATTCTCAATTAATTAATCTAAATTAATCTTTCTATAATTATATACATCTTATTAGATTAATCTAGAAAAAATATATAATTCATAAATACAAATAAAGAGAGTAGATTTTTAATAATATAAAGTGAAAATTAAAATTACAAATATTTCATAACAAAAGTGATCAATATCTATAAAATCAAATATTTCGACCAATATCTTTATAATGAAAATGACCAATATCTATAAGATCCAATGATCTAAAATATTGATAAAAAATTACTCATATAATCTAATTTAGAAATAAGAGGTCAAAATTAATTATAGGTTTTGGCTCGCCATCACTGCGACCCGTATAATCATCTTTGGGAGTTTGTTAGGTAGGTCATGCTCGTACAGACTCACTTGGTAATGTCCACAGCTAAAATTCATCCTGTCAACATTCATGAAACGGATTTGCGCGATTTACGCGGTACTCCAGTCCATGTTGTGATCGATGGGGAAGTGGATATTCGAATCCAAAATCAGCATCTTCCCCCCTACGGGCTTTTCACACCCTCTCTATGTTGACTAGGTAGGTGGCCAGAAGTCTCATTTGTTTAGGACACTCAACACAAACGCCAGAAAGGTTGGCCAAATTATGGCATGTCAAAATCCCAGCAGTTTATAAAGTCGTATCGGGCCCACGTTTTTAATAGACGGAACATACTACGGATCAGAGCCTCTTTGATCGTGGACCTCGCCTTATATTTTATGGCAAAATGAATAAATACGGTCATACGGCCATCAAATTTATCACAAAAAGGCATGGTCCCTGGTTCAAATTTTAATGGAAAATCCCCAGACATTCTGGATCTGACTCAAGGAACGGACGGCAATCGTCCGCAACAAACAGTGAATAAAAGTAAAAGACAAAGGGACGGTCATTTCTTTCAGAACATTTACCTAAATAAATTTACACAGAGTTCTTTACACAGGAAAAATAAGTGAATTGACACAAAGATGTCACTAAAATGGAGAAAGGGAACAAGATACAGTATAAAGGCTAAAGGTACACACCTGGTTGCAGGGTTTGGCACGAACTCTACTGGCCTCGGCGTCGCTAATCCCTGGATCGACATCCATTTCCAAAACGCTTTCCCTGTCGCCAGCCATGGCCTAAACAAACATCTTCTTAAATTTCCGCCGTATTGAAAACCAAAACACATCAGTCACGCCATTTGCCGCCAAAGTCCAGCACTATTTTCACTAGAAATACAACTAAAGGCGCGTTTCTGCTTCTGACTAACCAGCCTGCAAATGTCCGCCTTCATCAAACCCTTCGAATGCATCCACGGCCCTTCCCCTGCACCGCTGCATTGTGCGAATTACATATTCCCCGGCCATGGGTGCGCATTAAAGCTTCCCTGCCCAAATCCATTCACCTCAACACCACCTCTCGAACGTCCAATGCCATATCTTCATCGCCTTAATCGCCTTTATAGCAATGGTCGGTAAATGTCTCTCTCCAAATCACTATCGTCTATTACGCCGTTTCGTCTATGGGACAGCGGACGATTATACAGTCACGACAAATCACCGCCAACGGCCGGAGCCACCGGCGAAGCACGTGTGCCGACCACTACTGAATGCTGCGAATAACAGTTCGTACAACGTTTTCGGCGAGTGTTTGTATGGAATTAAATAACTATAATATCGAAGTCAGTAGGAATTTAACAACATTTCCTGGACCAGTTACGCACTGACCGCCGGTTCTTTGGAACCCGGACTCACTCACGTTTTCCTTTACTAACTAGCTGTGTACGGTCGCTTTCTCACGTGATTTTTGTTTACGTTTTCCGATCAGGAGTGCAGCTGTCATCCACCACCTACCACTTCCATGGAGGATCTCTGGATATTCTCAGTCGTCTCCGAAAAATAATTTTTCGAATTTAATCTTTAATTTTTTTTGTAAAACGGAATCTGATGACAGGAGATTTCGGACATATATAATATTATATTATATTAAATTTGAGCATATATATGTTTTAAGTAAAAGAAAGTTCCCACGTCCGTGAAATAGGAATCTTATAATTCTCAACGTAGGCATCCAACAATAGCTTTCACTTTTACTTTTTCAAATTTTCATCTTAAACTTTAATATTGAAAATTATAATTTTAAATAGATGTATGACTATAAAAGAAATATATATATATATTAATTATTGTCAGTTAGAAGTGATTGTAGTTGGATAGAACTACTCTAAGCTTTATTCTTATTGAGATTTTTTTAATGTTTTTAGAAGCTTATGTGGTCTTCTTGTCTTAAAAGAATTAAATAATTGTTTTCTTTTATTCAACTATGTTCAACACAATAAATATAGCATGTGACATTATGTGGATATTCAAAATAAAATATTCTAGTTCTATTAGAATATTGTTAAATTTTTAATAGTCAAAATTGTACATCAATATCTTTCTTTCATGTTTTTGGTTTATTTTGAATAGAATGTTTCAAATGTTATATTTAATTTATAAGTGGTATATTCATGTAAAAATTTAATTTATGATTTTGTATATAAATTAAATGAAGAAATTTGACATTTTTTGGATATTTCTAGACTTACAATAGAAATTAGCATCACTCTTCTTGAAATGTTCTTATAATTTATGATTTTGTATATAAATGAAATGAAGAAATTTGATATTTTTTGGATATTTCTAGACTTACAATAGAAGTTAGCATCACTCTTCTTGAAATGTTCTTATAATTTATGATTTTGTATATAAATGAAATGAAGAAATTTGACACTTTTTGGATATTTCTAGACTTACAATAGAAGTTAGCATCACTCTTCTTGAAATATTCTTATCAATAGATCATGAAAACCCATTGCAACATTTTGAACATTTTTTCCAACTACGATTTCCATTTTTTTTGTGAAATATACACCTAATAATTGTAATGGATCTTTCTTCTCATCACAAGTAAATATACTTGATAATATTTGGACTCTACCAGTTGTATCATGATTAAAATTTCAATCAAATATTTCCTTTAAATTTCTATTCAATGACCTATTAGTAACTTGACTAGGTTACTCAGCATGTACTTTTAATTTCTCTATATCAATTATTAAAATATGATCAATATTTCTTATAGATTTTGTTCCTTTAACCTCTTTAATTAGCTTAAAATACTCATCTATAGTGGGAAACGATCCCAACCCCTCTCCAATATTAAATGATCTATGAGCTTCCACATATCACTTAGAATATGTGGTTGGGTCTCCTCTTTGACATGTTCAATGTGTGGTTGGGCCTCCTCTACAACATCAATGTGTAGTTGGGACTCCTCTGCTCTAGTATATAAATTAGGTTCAAAGACTCCCACTCTAGTTAAATTGTATGTTGAGTCCCTACACAATTCATATAAAAGAGATAAGTTTGAATATATAAGGAAAAAATACAAGCTTAGAAAAAGATAAGGGCGTAAGATGATATAATAAAACTGTATAAAATAAAGTATCATCTTCTTGCACAAACAAATATTTAAGGGAATGGCATAATTCTAAATATTTGGTTCAATATATATAAATTTGGTGTAAACTAAATAAGTGATTGCATGGAGTGGTTACAAAAGGTTGCTCCATTTATAATTTTAATTTTACCGAACTAGTAAAGAACTAGTTTAGAATTGAAGAAATGTAAGAAATATCAAAAAACTATTTGTAATAAAATACAATGCATTAAATTTGAATAAAATTTAATCTTGATACTTGATAGAAATGATCCAATTTATCAAGGGTAGCATGACACTTGTACAATAAGGATAGTACAAAAAATATGTAAATGTGTCACAACTAGTATATATATATATATATATATATATATATATATATATATATATATATATATATATATATATATATATATATAATTAGAAGAAAGAAAATAGAGGTTTCTATAATTAAAATGTATTTTGAGTGAAGAAAAAAGTGCATGATCACTAGGATTAATAGTTATATAAACATAGATAACCTTAGAAATCATCAAACATGGGTATCCTAATCTATGTAGAATTAGAATAAGATGAATGTAGAACGTGTATCCTAATTTCATTTTTTATATTAATTAAATATAAAATTAGATACTATATACAAACCCTAGAGACATGTTAAAATTGAAAACCTAGAATAGAAGAAAATGAATCAACTTGAACTTATGTACATAATTTATATATAACCCAAAAATATTTGACATTGGTCTAAAATATAAAATTTATCAAGAAACAAAAGAATTAAATGTATAATAGTTTTAGATTGTTGGTCTCATCTAGATTATGATTAGGCTAATAGTTTTAGGTCAATGGTTCAATGATAAGATACAAAATTAATATTTTTCTAGACAAGTACACAATTGCAATTAGTCAAACATGTAGAAAGATACCACTTGTGTGATAGGTCATATCTATTAGTGAACTCGAGAACAACTCACTTAAAATGTCAAGTTGTAATCTAGGTAGTTGTTTTATTTCTATACCTTCTTGTCAATAAATTTGAGCCTAAGTTAATTCACACAAACAAAAGAATAAGAACTCTTCTAGATAATAGATGACGATCTTTAGATTCTTGTTCAATTTAGAAGATGTATATTGGAGAGTTTTGTGATATGGAGTATAATTTAAATGAAATCATTCAAAACTTATTACCTTGAAAATATTACATATCATGATGTCTAAAATTTAATTAGGTTTGTATGCATGCCCTTGTAGTATATTAGTATAGGAAGGTAGAGCAAGAATGTGTGACTTGAACTAGATATGTATGTACATACATGACAAGTTGAGTAGTGGGAATATAACTTCTATGGGAAATAATTATGAATAAAATACATACATAAATCATGCATTAGGAGTTTGAGATTGTTTCTCTATTTTTTCATATCTGTGTACATATAATTAAATGAATAATTATTATGTCGAGTTTTAATATTACGATTTATATGTTAGTCAATATAAGAAAGTATGTAATGCAATTTCTTTGATACTTTGAAGATAATATAGTCAAGACAACCCTTTCTACTACTTAAGGGTAAGTGCACCAATTTGTGACACAATTTTGATGCCAAATTGAAAAAAATCGCAAAAAAAATCCAAATTGAGCATTGGTGCACACCAAATGCAAAAAAAAATAAAAGCAAGAAATGTGTTTCAAACCTCATTTTCATTTCAACTCGTAGCTTGGCTTGGAGGTTTTCAGCTCTACAACTCGCACTCACCAAATCTCTTCCATTTTTTGCACTCTTAGCTTACAATTCTTCACGAGGATGTTGCCAACACATCAAAGAGGTTGAAGATTGTGAAGAGGTATGTATTTTTATTTTTTCTATTTCAAATTTGATTTAGAATGTAGATTAAAATAGTTTTTTTTAATAAAAATTTGTTCTAATTATCAGGGAATGAATCTCCACCTCCAAACATTGAGAATTCACAATCACCCCTCACGAAGAGCCTCCTATACAAGAACAACTTGAAACCCCTCCATCAATTCATAGGCATCCTCAAGGAACACAAGAAAATATCCTAAATCAAATTGAAAACAATAAAAGAGACATTGAACAATTAATTGGAAGATTAACCGAGCATGTCGAAACCCACCCTTATAGGAGAGGGATTGTCGAATCATTAAAGTCAATTGTATCTCATGTAGGAGAAATGATTGAGAAAATAATTTTTTGGTCAAATAAGAGGCATGAGATGAGACAATTTTATGTTAGTGGTTTGTCATATGCAGATGTGAAAAAACAAAAAATTAGCAAAGCCGACTTGTGTACCCTATTTACAGACTTGAGAACCAATGCACCTTTGTCTCATGCATACAGCAGGTTCCCCATCCATTGGTACCACCATGAATTAATTAAAAATAAATTTTGGGAGCGGTGGTGGATGGTATTTGACCAACCTCCATGCAATAACCATGAGCTACCACAATACTTTTTGAGGAAACTCTATTGTGATTTTTTCCTCAATAAGATGCCAAATTATTTTGACATCTTAGACTTTCAAGGTAGAGGTGGGGGCTCCACACATGATAGACTTGTTGCACAACGTAATCCACCATTGGCACCGAGACCCTTAGCCAAACCCATGGTGAAGCATGCCATCATTCCTTCCATTGTTAAGGATAATGTAGAGGTGGACATGCTGGAGTCGATTAGCTCGCTCACCCAAACCATTATATAGTGTGCGACCTCTAGTAGAGCTTGATGTGGAGGAGACACATATGCCCTGAGATCCACCCCACCATTGTGGTTCTTGCGGTGTTGTTTGTACGTACGATGATCAGAGTGCTCAGGATGCAGCTACACAGCCTACATCAGTTGCAGATGTGATGGCTATGAAAAAAGAATTGTTGAATAATACATTTGGCATTGATACTTAGGTAAAATTTAGCAAGTTCATTTAATTTTGTTTTATAAATTATTTTGAAATTTAATAATAACTAAATTAGTAGAATTTTGATATGATGAAATTTCAAGGTAGAGTGTTCATTAGATGTGCTCCATTCATGTAGACCCTTTTTCATTCTTGACGTTGAGTCCATAGGTATGCAACTAGTATTAAAGATATTATTATTGCATTTGAACAGTTGAATGTTATATTTGAATGTTTGTCTCATAACATGCTTTGGATGTCAAACAGTTTCCTAGTGGACCTTCAACCTCCACACCTCGCAATTCATGTCCTTAAACAACTTTCACTCAGGTAACCTTTATTCATTAATGGTGTTGTAAAACAATGTTAGCTAGTTTTCATAATTTTGTGTGTACCAATCTAAAAAATTGATGAGAAACACAAACATTGGTTGGTCTTCTGAGATCCTAATTATATTTACCATTCAACGTCCATCTCATTCTTCCATTCCTTTCATCATGCATATTTTAACCATTTTATATCACATATCCCAATCTTTAACACTTATATATTATACCACCTTCCTCCACATTTCATCTTATACACGTATCATTACAAGAAACATTTCCTTACGCTCACTATTGATGAAATCTCTAATACATTATTACTACACACCTAAAGTTCCTACTTCATGTCTTGTATTCAAACCTTAGACACCACCTAATTCACTTTATGGTCTAATATTCCCTCCTAATTACTTCCCATTAACCTCTAGTATAGTTCACCTTAAAAATGTTTTATTATCCCATCCTAGCTCATCCAATTAATCTCTACTAATCCATTCTATGTTCCATCATCCCCTCTTGATCATGTCACATTATCTCTCCTAATTCACTTTTTGTTCCTTTATTCCTTCCTAATCCCATCCCATTAACATTTAATAGTTCACCCTATTTTCCATGATCCCCTCCTAGCCCATCCCACTAATATCTTCTAGTCCATCCTATGTGTCATTATTCCCTTCTACTCCCATCTTATTGTACCCATTATTATTTCACCCTAGATGTTCCATGATCCCCTATGTTCCTTTATCCATTCTATGTTATACCATCTTTATCTACATTTCATCCTAGATAACTCTTCTTTATTATTACTACACACAGGTCAATTTCGCACTTCATGCAATATAGTCAAACCCTAGACACCTCCTAATTCACCCTATGTTGCATTATTCCCTACTAATCACATCTCATTAACCTCTAATTGTACACCCTATATTTTGTTATCCCATCCTAGCCCATCCCATCAATCTATACTAGTCTATACTATGTTACATTAACCCCTTCTATTCCCATTCCATCAACCTCTCTTATTTCACCTTATGTTCTATTATCCCCTCTTGTTCTTGTCCCACTATATTTCCCTAATTCACCCTATGTTCCTTTATTCCCTCCTAATCCCATTCCATTAACCTCTAATAGTTCATGCTATATTTTGTTATCCCATCCTAGCCCATCCCATTAATCTATTATAGTCCATCCCATGTTTCATTATCGCATTCGACTCCCATCCCATTATACCTCTATTATTTTACCATATGTTCCATTATCCCCTATTGGTCTTGTCTCTTTATCCCTTCTATGTTATAGCACCTCCATCCAAATTTTATCCTATACACCATTAGAAGAAATCTTTCCTTACACTCATTATTGACCAAAGTTGTCTTCTCCATTACTGCTGCACACCTCAACAACCAACTTCATGTGCTATAATAAAACCCTATACATGTCCTAATTCATCGTATGTTCCATTATCCCTTTGAAAGCTACTAGTAACATAGTAATCCTCACTTCATTCATGTGAACTTCATTGTGGCATTATCACTATGTTGATAGCATGCCCTCATTAACATTAGTTCATCAACATATGCAATATGAATCTCAATGAGCACTTAACTTTAGAATTTGTAACAATTTGGACTATCCCAATGGACTTAGTACTTTCACCATTCTATGATCTATAAGCACTATATTGTAGTCTCAACTGAAGCCAACCATTTACTCTTTCATTTATGATAGTTATAAAGGGACTACCTAAACTTCTTTATACTACTGTTAGATATGTTGTTTCATTTGCAGTTGTAGACATTAGACATCCCTGGTGATGTTGTGGCACGATGGACCATGGAGTTGCTACAATAATAGCCAATTCTGATCCATTGAGAGAGGTATGCAACATATTAGTCAATTTGACATTATATTTTCTCTTTTATGGTCTATTATAGAAAATTTTCATGATACTTTTATGTACTTTAATTTCTATCTTGATGGTTGCTACAAGTGATTGTCACTCCAGATCGTGGACATGGTAATGTTGTAAATGTGCATGATGACTATATGTATGTGGTAAGTGATTATATTTTGTTATATGTCATTCCACAATTTAATTTCTATATATTAACATTTTTACTTTTTATTGTATCAATTGAAGGTCCAAAGTGAAGAGAGGAGGACTAGTGAGCATGTTCAAAAGACAAGAGAACCAACAGGCACTCCATCCAGCCGAATTTTGAAGGTAGCACGAGATCTTTTTCCTTCCCCTAGAGGGAAATGACTATGTATTAGGGTCATTTGTTGTATGCCTATGTGGCATTTTGGAACATATGTTTTGTACTATCGATATATATATGTGACATTTTATGTCCATATGACTCTTTTGTACTAATCCTGTATGGTTTTTTTGGATATATTGTATATACTTCTATGAATATATATCATTGTATAGCCTTACAGATTTTTGACTAAAGAAAATCTTATTTTGCTACTGCCATTGTTGAATAATGTTATCATGTGTATTGTGTAAATTGTATGCTTGAATGTTGTATGCATGGATTTTTTTTACATCTAATGCTTAATTAATTACTGTCGATTGCTCAATAAGCTCCATCTAATGTGTATTGTGTAAATAAGCTCCATTCTTGGTGGTTTATATCCTTTGCAATTCTTCAATTACTTGTGCCTCACTTATTCACATGTATGTTTCACTTATTCACGTGTATACTTCACGTACATTGCATGTATTCACATGTATGTTTCATGCTTCCAATGTATAGTTCATGCGTTCATGTGTATTCTTCATGATTCATGTGTATACTTCATGTATTGTGTGCATGCTCCATGCTTCTTGAGTACTATTGTTGTCTAGTGGCAAGGACTTTAACACCAAAAGGTTTCAAATGAACTATAAGAGCTCCTTCCCATAAAAAATATCATAGAAAAATGTATTACTTTTAATTCATGGCTGAGGCTGGCATCCAACAACTAATGGTTTTGATTCTAAAGCTTATCAATCATTGCATTTGCATCTATAGAACAGGTGGATGTTTCAAACCTCAAGGGTATATATATATATGAACATGCATCAAAACACATGATAGTTGTTGATCCAACCAACAAAATTTATTTGCATCTACTAATATCACAACACTTGACATCTCATTAAATGAAATCAATGCACAGGTCAATTTTAATGATATTATGAAGATATTAGATGTGTATGAACAACAATATAAGCTTGATTTATGGATGCATCACCCATGTCAGTATGTAGCTCGAAGTGATTCAACATGTTTTGGTGCAAAAGAGGACCATACCTAGCATAAATATACCCACCCAAAAACATCAGAATAGTTTGTTTGATCACACAAGTTGCAGAACAAAAGTTGCACCACTTTGCAACTTTGCACTACTTGCATTTGACAACTTTTTCCCCTAGCGAAAATTTTCCACCATAGAAAAAAAACTCCAAGATAGCAAAAACCAAGAGAGGTTATTGTATAGGGGCCCAACGCGATCACATAGGCTCAAATAAGAAGTTTATAAGTGTCACGATGTCCAAATAATAGCATGCTTAAGATTGCAGTCATTTTGCACTTTGAACTCATAAGGGATTTAGCCAATTGAATGTAGCTCAAAGCGATTCGACGTGTTTGGATATGAAAGAGGACCATGAATAGTATAAACGTACCCACTCGGACACATTGGAACAGTTCATTTGGTCACACGAGTTGCATAACGGAAGTTACACCACTTTGTAACTTTGCACTACTTGCATTTGACAACTTTTACTCCATGCAAAAATTTGCCACCGTGGGAAAAAAAACTTCAAGATAGAAAAAAATGAGAGAGGTTATTGTAGAGGCACCGAACGCAATCCCATAGGCTCAAACGACAAGTTTCTAAGTGTCATGGTGTCCAAGTAACAACATGCTGAAAATTGCAATCATTTTGCACTTCAGACTCATAAGAGATTTTGTTAGTTGAATGTAGCTCGGAGTGGTTCGACATGTTTGGGTGTGAAAGAGGACCATGCCTAGTGTAAACGTACCCACTCAGATGTGTTGGAATGGTTTTTTTGGTCGCACAAGTTGTAGAACAAAATTTTCACCACTTTTCACTACTTGCATTTGACAACTTTTTTCCCATGTAAAAATTTTCCACCACAGGAAAACAACTCCAAGATAGTGAAAACCGAGAGAGGTTACTTTAGAGGGGGCCACCATGATCCCATAGGATTAAACAAGAATTTTCTAAGTGTCACGGTCTCTGAGTAACAACATTTTGAAGATTGCAGCCATTTTGCACTTCAAACTCATAAGGAATTCAACCGGTTGAATGTAGCTCAGAGTGATTCAACATTTTTGGGTGTGAAAGAAGACTATGCCTAGTGTAAACATACCCACTTGAATGTGTTGGAAGAGTTTTTTTGGTCACACGAGTTGCAAAATGAAAGTTGCACCACTTTGCAATTTTGCACTACTTACATTTGACAACTTTTCCACATGCAAAAATTTTCCACCACGAGAAGACAACTCTGAGATAATGAAAAAAAATGGAGTTTATTGTAGAGGGTCTCAACATGATCCCATAGGCTCATATGAGAAGTTTCTAAGCATCACAGTGTTCGAGTAACAACATATTGAAGATTGCAGTCATTTTGCACTTCAGACTCATAAGGGATTTTGTTGGTTGAATGTAGCGCATAGCGATTTAGCGTGTTTGGGTGCGAAAGAGGACCATTCCTAGCATAAGAGTACCCACCCAGACACATCAAAATAGTTCTTTTGGTCACGTGAGTTGCAGAATGAAAGTTGCACCATTTTACAACTTTGCACTACTTGCATTTGACAAATTTTTCTCCATGTGAAAATTTGCCACCACAGGAAAAAAAAATTCAAGATAGAAAAAAATGAGAGAGGTTATTGTATAGGGGCCCAACATGATCCGATAGGCTCAGACGAGAAGTTTCTAAGCATCATAGTGTCTGAGTAACAACATGTTGAAGATTGTAGTCATTTTGCACTTCAGACTCATAAGAGAGTATGTCAATTGAATGTAGCTCAGAGATTTTCGATGTGATTAGGTGTGAAAGAGGACCATTCCTAGCATAAAAATACCCACTCAGATGCCTCAAAATAGTTCATTTGGTCACACAAGTTGCAGAACAAAAGTTACACCACTTTGCAACTTTGCACTACTTACATTTGACAAATTTTTTCCCACGCGAAAATTTTCCACCATGGGAAAACAACACTAAGATAGCAAAAAATGAGAGAGTTTATTGTAGAGGGGCCCAACGTGATCCCATAGTCTTAGATGAGAAGTTTCTAAGCATCACGGTGTCCCAGTAACATGTTGAAGATTGCAGTCATTTTGCACTTCAGCCTCATAAGGAATTTTGTCGGTTGAAAATAGCTCAGAGCGATTCAACGTGTTTGGGTGTAAAAGAAGACTATGCCTAGCATAAACGTACCCACCTAAACACGTCATAACAGTTCATTTGGTCACACAGGTTGCATAACGAAAGTTGTACCACTTTGCAACTTTGCACTACTTGTATTTGACAACTTTTTCCCCATGCAAAAATTCGCCAGCACGAGAAAAAAATTCTGAGATAGCGAAAATCGAGAGAGGTTATTGTAGAGGGGTCTAACATGATTCCATAGGCTCATATATTAATTTTCTAAGCATCACGGTGTCTGGGTAACATGTCGAATATTGCAGTCATTTTGTACTTTAGACTCTTAAGGGATTTTGTCAGTTAAACGTAGTTCGAAGTGACTCAATGTGTTTGGGTGTGAAAGATGACCATTCCTAGCATAAAAATACCCATACAAATGAATTAGAATAGTCCATTTGGTTACACAAGTGCAAAATGAAGGTTGCACCACTTTGCAACTTTGCACTGCTTGCATTTGACACTTTTTCTATCAAGTGAAAACTGGACACCACAAAAAAAAAACTTCAAGATAATAAAAACTGAGAGAGGTTATTGTAGAGTTTCCCTACGTGATCTTGAGCTGGTTGAATGTAACTTGGAGTGATTCAACATGTTTGGGTGCAAAGGAGGACCGTGCCTAGTGTAAACGTACCCATTCGGATGCATTGGAATAGTTTGTTTGGTCACACAAGTTGCAAAATGAAAGTTGCACCACTTTGGAACTTTACATTGCTTGCAATTGACACTGTTTCCATCAATTCAAAATTGGACACCACGAAAAACCGAGATAACAAAAACCAAGAGAGGTTATTGTAGAGGTTTCCTACATGATCCCAATGCCTCAGACGAAATGCTCGTAACTAACACGGTATCCAATTAACATTTTGTCAAAGATTGCTACCCTTTTGCAATTTGGACTGTTAAGGGATTATGTTGCATGAATTACAAATATTTGAGGGAAATAATAAATTTCAAAATTTGAGTAAATCTCATTATAAGTGTTTATTTGAATAGACTGTATGCTATATTGATATTGATATATAATCATTAGGTTGATTCCTTTTAATAAATGAACTTTTTATGATAAATTATTCAATTGGTGCTAGTTATAATAGGGAGAGAATAAAAGAAGAAAAAGAATGATTAGTAACCATCAATGGTTATTACACTCACTAAATTAATAATATGATGTTTACAATAAAATGATATTTATTTGGTTGTCCTAATTCTTTTGTTTGTGCTACAATTGTCTAATATGCTTCATACACTGTTCTGAAACCCAAGTGCTTGTACTTGTATGCATAATGCATTAGGTAATCTGTTCTCACATATATTTTACAATGTCACTCATACATTCAAGATTCTCTTATAATGTCTACATCATAGGTGTTCATGATGAGGTTAACTTCAAATGAATAACTTGAGATTCCCCCCTAAGCTTCACACGCTCTTTTATAATGGCTTCAAATCAAAATTTAGATTTCTCAAGATCATCAAAATAAGGATGTTGCATTTATTTTTTGGCTAAGATTCTCTTGGATGGATCATAAATAATTTTTTTTTGGAAGGAGACACCAATCAATTTTTAGTAGTTTACTTACAAATAGGAAAAGTAAAAGAAGAAAAAGAAAGAGCATCCAAAATGGAAATGAAATAAAAATAGATGGAAGGAACTTATAAACAACAAATCCACACCATTTGGTTCCAACTCAGGAACAACAAGGCATAAATCTTGATGCTTCCATTGAGGATAGGCATACTAGTCTCTCACTAGCTTGCCAATTCGATAGGGTTGATAAGGTAGGGGTAGCGTATGCCTCATAGAAATGGGGTCTCGCAGTGATTTAAGGTAGTGGCAGCATATGCCTCATAGAAATGGGGTCTCAGGGTGATGTAAATCATCGTGAGATCCCATTTCTATGAGACATACACTGCCCCTACCTTGTCAACCCTACCAACTTGGAAAGCTAGTGAGCTCACTAGCTTGCCAAGCTCACTAGTTTTCCAATTCGGTAGGGTTGAAAAGGTAGGGGCAGCGTATGCCTCATAGAAATGGGGTCTCATGGCATTTCTATGAGGCATACGCTGCCCCTACCTTGTCAACCCTACCGAATTGGCAAGCTAGTGAGCTCACTACCTTGCCAAGCTCACTAGCTGGCCAATTTGGTAGGGTTGATAAGGTAGGGGCAACGTATGTCTCATAGAAATGGGGTCTCACATCACCATGAGACCACATTTCTATGAGGCATACACTGCCCCTACCTTGTCAACCCTACTAAATTGGCAAGCTAGTGAGCTCACTAACTTGCCAATTCGATAGGGTTGACAAAGTAGGGGTAGCGAATGTCTCATAGAAATGGGGTCTCACGATGATGTAATAACATGAGACATAGAAAAAGGGTTAAGAATCAACATGAGAATCATCATGATATAGTGGGGACATATTAATTGGAGAGTTGATTTCATAGCCTTTTGATGCAAACTTTAGCCTCGAGTTGAAGCATACTAAACGGGGAAGGGTTGATCAAGTTTTAATGTCAAATAATAATGATGGAAGGAGTTATAGGGTTTATAGAAGAGAAAGAAAATATGTCTTTGTACAATATAAGACATTGTTTCAGATTTTGTCATAAATCCACATGTTTTTCCTTCAAGACAACTTTAAATGTAAATCATAAACCATTACAACTAACTTTAAATGTAATATACACGTTTAATTGAGGCATATATTAAGGAATATACACATTTGCATATATTAATTTCTCATAATTTTTGTATATCAAAAAATACACACTGTCAATAACAAATATTACAATAGTGATGGAAGAACATCTTGAAAATCCTCCCATTTCTTAATACTTGTAGCAATACATGCAGGGAAATAATCCTCCCATTTGCAACCTAGATCATGAAATATATTGTATAAGAAGAAACAAAAGGAGTTGTTGCCCAATTTCTTTTCTCCAATCCACCTCAGGTGGCCTAGTTATTTGCATTCCAAAAATTCTTCAAAACATGTACATCCCCTTCTCCCTTGGAAACACATGGGTAGTAGCCTCTATGATTGTGTACTCACACTAGAATTTGGTCTACAAAAAATTGCAAAAGCCTAACAATTTCATACATGGAATCGCATAAAAATCATTAAAAGACCAATAACTGAATAATATCATACATACACCTTCTGACGAGATCTATTATCACCTTCATGAAAGCTATAAGTTGATCGATTGAAGGTCCTACAATCGTGATGTGGCCCATCTTTCGCTACTTTCTCATCTCTTGATGATCCTACATATAAAGTTCAAATATATCATTGACATAATTAACATAAAACATGTAGCATATAAGAATCCAAGAAATCTACAAAATGGAAAAGAAAGAGAAGATTGAGAACCAGAAAATGCACCTACAACTGATGTTTCTCATACCACTGAACACTTGCACCAACAACCGATGTTGTTCTTTTCTTAAGTTGACAATCTTAAGCATAACCTACAGTCACAAATACATCAATGACAGTCCTAAATGCATATGACATCAAACACCAATAGAGAATACCAACTTAAAGGTAGTCAATAGAGAGCAGCATATAATTGTCATTTTGCAAATTAACAATAATGCGATTTTGCAAACCCTTCTACAATCAAACTTAAACGCTTGAAAGAAAGTAGTGATGAATAACATGACTTTACAAATTCAATGTGCATGCTTACAAATCAATCTAGGCAACCATCTAGGTCTGATCTATTCTTTATTGTGTCAAGTACTGCCTCGTGGTCAAACTCACACACTTTCCACAAGTTCTTGTTCGTAGGTCTACCCTTATATTTGATCAAATGAGTGTTGGTTGCGACGACAAGGTTCGAGTAGTGAAGAATCTTTCAATGCATGTCAAAGTCCTCAAACAACCAAACTACAACTTTCTTAACTAGGTACCTTTTAAGCCATGTGCTAGTAACAACCACTGAACTTGTAGGATATTCTATGTTTTCTCCATCTATGACTAGGGCCTCTAATTTATTTTGGCCTTGATACAATGACACAAGTAATAATTTGTACCCTCTTCATTGTCTTCATCTATAATCACCACATAAACATGCCCTACACTGATATGTTCATCTTGTTAGATGTATTTAATGAACATCAAAATAAAACCTGAAAGTAAGATATATTCCCTAGTTCTAGTAGGTCCGATACATGGTCAAAGTCAATGGATGATTGGATCTCCATGATTTGTAGAGCCGTCGGGAGCTAATAAGTGTCAAGTGGTGTTAGACTTCTTACAAAACATCCATCAACCCACTCTGTTGACTCGCAATCATTCCATGTTTGAAGTGTACACGCAAAACAAAAGCATGCCATCTACATATGGATAGTCCATGTACCAACATTGGAGCTTCTAAAAGAGTGTAGCTCACTCGATCCTGTTAGTGTACAAAAATCCTCATATTTTTCAATGTTAGTATCATCTATTAAATGCAAAAAACTACAAACTAAAGAATTACCTTCACTACCTAGACCCATTGCATGATTGCACCACTCAACAATTGATCTTGCATCTATCAACTTTACATGGTCTTTGTACTTTAACTCTTCTCGTGTTAAGCCTCTTTTGATACATGCACCTACTCCATCATGCTCCCCCTTTCCATGCTCGACCTCTAAGAAGTTCCACATATGGGTAACACCACTAATCCTATGCATCCGACTCAACCAGTAAAACACTTTGGAGCTCTTGAATTGTGATGTATAGTTATTTGACCATATGATATGTTGATTGAATGATATGCCCCTGCTAGCCAGATCAACATAGAACATCTGAAAGCAACCTTGCATAGAGACTTGAGAGGGATAGAGAGTTATCTAGTTAGGGTGGGGGGAAATACCTAACAATGAGAGAGGGGTTGGGAGGGATGAGACCCAAGAGATACAAAAATACCAAAGGGGGAGAGAGAGAGAGAGAGGGAGAGGGGGTTGGAATGAAATATATTTGTCTAGGTAGGGTGGGAGGTACGTGAGACCTGATAGAGAGGGAGTGTGAGAGAGGGTATTGGAATTAGACAGATTAGTCTAGGTAGTGTGGGAGGGAGTGAGAACTGAGAGAGAGAGAGAGAAACTTGAAAGGGAGAGAGAGTTATTCAATTAGGGTGGGGGAAAGACCTGAGAGAGAGAGTGGGAGAGAGAGGGAGTGGGAGATAGAGGGATGGGAGACCTAAACCCTCAACCCTAAGCCCTTAAATCCAAACCCTTAAACCCTCAACCCTCTACCCTCTACCCTCTACCCTCTACCCTCACCCTCTACCCTTAAACTATAAACCCTCAACCCTTAATCCATCAACCCTAAAACCCTAAACCCTCACTCTACCCCTCAACCCTCAACCCTCAACCCTTAAACCCTAAACCCTCTACCCCTCTACCCATAACCCTTAAACCTCTACCATCTACCCTCTATGCTCTACCCTCTAACCTCAACCCTTAAACCCTTAAACCCTAAAATCCTAAACCCTTAAACCCTCTACCATTACCTAAACCCAAAGCCCTCCCAAACCCTAAACCCTAAACCCTTAAACCCTCTACCCTCTAGCCTTAACCCTCTACCCTCTACCCTCAACCCCCCCTCTCTCTCTCAACCCTACACCCTCTACCCTTAAACTGTAAACCATAATCCCTAAACCCTAAACCCTCTACCCTTAACCCTTAACCTTATCCCTCCACCCTTAACTCTCAACCCTCTACCCTCTACCCTCTACCTTCAACCTTTAAACCCTGAAATCCTCTACCCTCTACCCTAAAGCTTTAAACCCTAAACCTTAAACCCTTAAAACCCTAAACCCTAAACCCTTAAACCCTCTACCCTCTACCCTTAACCCTCAACCCTCTACCCTATACTCATAATCCCTCAACCCTTAAACCCTTAACCCCAACCCTTAACCCTTAAACCCTAAACCCTAAACCCTCAACCCTTGAACCCTCAACCCTCTACCCTCTACCCTCTACCCTCAACCGCCTCCCTCTCTCTCTTATTCAGTTAGGGTGGGGGGAGACCTAAGAGAGGGAGTGGGAGAGAGAGGGGGTGGGAGATAGAGGTATGGGAGACCTAAACCCTCTACCCTCTACCCTCAACACAATACACAATACCCTCTACCCTTACCCTCAACCCTAATCCCTCAACCCTATACCCTCAACCCTTAAACCCTTAAACCCAACTAAACCCTCTACCCTAATCCCTCAACCCTTAAACCCTTAAAACCTCAACACTTAACTCTTAAAACCTAAACCCTAAACCCTTAAACCCTTAAACCTAAACCTTTAAACCCTCTACCCTCTACCTTAACCCTCTACCCTACCCTCTACCCTAAACCCTCAACCCCCTCTCTCTCAACCCTACACCCTCTACCCTTAAACTGTAAACTGTAATCCCTAAACCCTAAACCCCCTAAACCCTCTACCCTTAAACCCTCAACCCACTACCCTCTACCCTCTACCCTCCCTTTAAACCCTAAAACCCTCAACCCTCAACCCCTCTACCCTCTACCCTTAACCCTCAACCCTCTACCCTCAACCCTTAAACCATAAACCCTCAACCCTCTACCCTCAACCCTCTACCCTTAAACCCTAAACATTTAAACCCTTTGTACCCTTAAATCATAAACTCTAAACCCTAAACCCTTAAACCATCTACTTTCTACCCTTAACCCTTAATCCTCTACCCTCAACACTAAACCCTCAACCTTCCCTCTCTCTCTCTCAACCCTACACCTCTACCCTTAAACCGTAAACTGTAATCCATAAACCCTAAACCCTAAATCCTAAACCCTCTACCCTTAACCCTTAATACCTAAACCCTAAACCCTCTACCCTTAACCCTCTACCCTCTACCTTACCATAAAACCCTCAACCCTCAACCCTCAACCCTCAACCCTCTACCCTAAACCCTTAAACCCCCAGACCCTAAAGGCCTAAGCCCTTAAAACCCAGCCAAACCCTCTACCCTCACCCTCGACCCTCAGCCTCTACCCTTGGCCTTATACCCTAGAGCCCTAAACCCTTAAGCCCTTAAACCCTCACCTCTACCTCTACCCTCTGCCTCTACCCTCTACCTTTTGCCACAAACCATCAACCCCCTCCTCACCTCTCTCTTACATTAGGTTAGGGTGGGGAAGAAGACCAGAAGTGAGTGGGAGAGATGGGAAATAGAGGATGGGGCCTGACCCTCCTAGCCCTAGACACCAAGAGCCAGGCCTCTACCCTCACCCATAGCCTGCCTCTACCCTTTACCCTCAACCGAATACCCTCTACCCTCAACCCTAAACCCAATACCATCCCCCTCTCTCTCTCATCCTTACACCCTCTACCCTTAAACCATAAGCTATAATCCCTAAACCTTAAACCCTCTACCCTTAACCCTTAATCCCTAAACCCTAAACCATAAACCCTAAACCCTCTACCCTCAATCCTTAACCCTTAAACCCTTAAACCCTTAAACCCTTAACCCTCAACACTCTACCCTTTACCCTTAAGCCTTAAACCCTCAACCCTTAAACCATCTACCCTTAAACTGTAAACCCTAAACCCTTAAACTATCTACCATATACCCTCAACCCTTAAACCGTTTTAATCCCAACTAAGCTCTCTACCCTAGTCTCTCAACCCTCAAACCTTAATCCCTCAACCCTTAAACCCTAAACCCTCTACCCTCAACCCTCAACCCTCAACCCTTAAATAGTAAACCGTAAACCCTCTATCATCTACCCTAAACCCGTAAATCCTCTACCCTTAAACCATAAACCCTTAAACCCTCTACCCTCTACCCTTAACCATCTACCCTCTAACCTCTACCCTCAACCCTAAACCCTCAACCCCCCATCTCTCTCTCAACCCTACACTCTCTATCCTTAAACCATAAAC